>JBAKBP010025848.1:0-32681 GCA_037953745.1 Lithodes maja
CTACGTTTGCAAGCTTCCAAGCTTCTGGAACTATACCTGTCTCCAATGACTTGTTAAATAAAAATGTTAATGGGTAACTTAACTCATCCCTACATTCTTTTAATACTCTAGCATATACCTCATCAGGACCAGGCGATTTATGAGGTTTCAGTCTGTCAATTTCCTTAAGCACATCATTTCTACTTATAGTAACCGTACTTAACCTATTTTCTATACTATCGCTATATACCTTACGGACTTCTGGAAACTGTGCCAAATTTTCATTAGTGAAAACGGAAAGAAATTGACTATTTAATGTACTGCACATTTCTAAATCATTTTCTGTCATTTCTCCTGTCGAAGTTTTAAGGGGACCAATTACATCTCTAACCTTGGATTTATATAGTTGGTAAAAAGCTTTAGGATTATTTTTTGAGTCATTGGCAACCTTAATTTCATAATTTCTTTTTTCTTTCCTAATATCCTTTTTTACCTGTCTTGATAGATTCTGATAGTAAGCAAGTAGGTGAATTTCGCCTTTTCTAATTTTTCTATATATTCCTCTCTTTTGTCCTAGAAGATCTAATAGTCTATTATTCATCCATTTGGGTTGGTTCTGTGTTGATCTAAATTTTCTTTTGGGGATGTATTTATTTTGTGCATTGAATACTGACTTGATAAAATTATCGTATGTATCTACCAAGGTTGACGTCTCTTCCTGACTTAAGATGACAGGTGCCTGAGAAGGGGTACACTCATTTGGACACCTGGATCGACTTAATTTTTTGACCATAGGGTCCGCTAATAGGGCTCTTCTTAACCCCCCATAATTGGCTTTTCTAAAGTCAGGTATTAATGTTGTATTCTCTCTGGTATTACCTTTCCATTGTATATTAAAATACACAGAATTGTGGTCACTATTTCCTAGGTGGTCCCCTATCTCTACATTATTTACCATATGTTCATTGTTACTGAAAACTAAATCGAGAATATTATTACCTCTAGTCGGCGTATCTATGAATTGAAATAAAAAACTATCTTGTACTACCTCTATAAACTCCTCAGAATCAGAGTCTCCTATTTGATGCTGCCAATCTATATTCGGAAAATTAAAATCCCCCATAATGCACACATTGCTAAACCTTGATGCCATTTTAATTTCCTCCCATAATGACGTTCCGTCATTTCTACTCATATTTGGCGGTCTATACATAACTCCAATAACTATGGTCTCACTACCTTCGTTAACCTCTACCCAAACACTTTCATTATCGTTATTTAGTTTAATACCTGATTTAATACAGCTTTTTAATGTACTCCTGACAAACACTGCTATACCGCCACCCCTCTTACTTGTTCGGTCATATTTAAACAAACTATATCCTGGTATATCAAATTCTGCTAAAAAATGCCTGGTTTCTGTATTAATCCACGTTTCAGTTAGCGCTATTATGTCTATATTTTCTTTGCTAACAAGGGCTCTAAGTTCGTTCATTTTGTTACATAGACTCCTACAGTTTGTGTAATATACTCTCAATTTACTTCTTTTCTTTATACCTAATTTACCTTTGTTTTTAGCGACATTTCCATCTTCCGTTGCACCATCACTACTAGCATTTTCATTATAGTCATCATTTTTAGCATGAGACTGAATATCCTTATCGCTTTCGCCTGACGCTAAAATTGTTCCATTTAACCTCTCATTTACACTCTCAATATTTCTGTTCAAAACCCCACAACCACCCTATCTAAAGAACTAGCTAATGTAGAAACCCCTAACCGTGAAAGATGAACCCCATCCCTTGCGTACATCCCATCTCTCCCATAGAAACTATCCCAGTTATCAATGAATGGTATTGCTTTTTCTTTGCAATATTTCTCCAAACGGCAATTGACACCAATCGCCCTGGATGTCCATTCCTTGGGAACTCCTCTTCTGGGTAGGATACAATGTACTACAGGGATCCCTCCCTTCATCCTAACTTTATCTAACACATCCCGATACTGCTGCAGCAGTTCCTCACTTCTACCCTTACCAACATCGTTACTCCCGGCACTGAGACAGATAATGGGGTTATCTCCACTATCTTCCAAGATGTGGTCCATCTTCTCTAAAACCCTCCCAACTCCATGGCCAGGCAGACACACAACCTTCCTAAGTTTAGTGCGGGTAGCCCTAACTAAATGTCTTACCATGGAGTCGCCCACAATCGACACAGACTTACCTTCTCGGGACACAGACTTACCTTTCCCTCGGGAGGATCCAGCAGCTGCAGTTGGAGAACCCCCGGTGGTGGCAGAAGCTCCCTTGGTGGTGGTGGTGGTGGTGGGGGTAGTGGTGGTGGTAGGTAGCACAGCGTCAGAGGTTGGAGCTGAGTCGGCGGCAGGCACTTCGGTTATCCCTCCCTTATCCTGACTATCTTTTCCCTCACATTCGTCTCGCAAAGGGGAGAATGTATTTGTCACACTCATACCTATTCTACTATCCTGCTTCTTGAGTGTGACTTTCCCACCCGTATTTTTAACAACCTGCCATGAATACAATTTTTCATCAACTTCCTCCCTTTTCCCCTTACTTGACTTTATTTCCTCTTGGCTAAGCTTGAAAGCTAGATTTTCGTCTTTAATCAAATCCACTTCCCTCTGAAGTTTAACATTAACCTCCCTTAGAGCCAAGACCTCTTCCTTCACCACAACCATCTCCTCTCTTACCTGGAGAATAAGATGATGCAGATCAGTTAGAGACTCGCACTCCATACCTGCCATGATCCCAATAAGCTTAGCGAGGAGCAAGAAACTAAGTACAGAAAAAACAAAAACAAGTAAACTAACAGCTAAAAACTGAGCTATGACACTTTTATATAACACAAGTGCACTGCCCCCAAACACAGGTAGGTGTAATGGTCACTAAAGGTCACTGGTAAGTGGTCCGGGCAGGAGCTCAGATTAACACAACCTTCTGACTGACTGAACTAGAACTGAGGCTTTAACACACAAAGAGTGGGTGGTAGGGTATTTTACACTGTGCCGCCCAGCGTTTTTTTTTTTATCCTAAATAGGGTTGTTTCCGTGCTCATTTTCATGCATAAACAACACCCAGAGTGTAAAACAAGTATATATCCCTGAAATGGCGTAAACAGGGCTTTCCAATGACACCCAGACCATCCTTGTACGACCACTGGTTCTCTTGCAACGATCGTGCAACACGAGTGCAAACAACCTAAAATAAGGTAATTTCCGTACATAATTCCCTGTGTAGCGAGTCAGAGAAGGGGGAGGAAGGAGGTATACAGTTCAGTACGTCCACGGTGGTCGTGGGGAGCGGTCATAAGGTTACTAAGCTCATCCCACCGCTCAGCTCTCTCTCTCAGCAACATTACGTGCTGAAAATGGCACTCGACAGATGTCGTGCACCGCCACATAGTCCAAATTGATTTAACTCGACAGATGTCGTGCGCCGTTGGTTAAGGGTTAAAGTATCCCTAATTGGCTCAAAATCGCGTCATATGTCGGAGAGTGTTAATAGAACCTTTTTCATGTGCTAATGTCCTTCCAAAGCAGAATAAATTCGTCCAATAGATGCCAGATTATAATCAAAAGGATATCACCGGTACTGCATAGGTTAATATCATATTACAGAGAGCAATGTGGGTTTTTAGCATTTGGATGGGCGATTGAGGGTTAGACACGAGAAAGGGTTGGGAAAAGACAGTACATATGATATAGAAATTGTAATTGATTGATTTTGCAAATTACCTGCGTAAAAAAGGTGAAACTAGGGACATCATTTAGAGCTCAGTAGGGATGGTGTCTTTTCATGTTTACTCGATCTGTATTTAGACGACTTCATGCTAATCAGGAAAGTTCTTTGTGAGTTAAAAAGCTAATAATTATTATAGCATATACCCCTGTAATTTCCAGAGGTCGTCGAAAGTTCAATAAAAATCTTCTAATGCCAGCCAAGAATATTTATTTTCGTCCTCGTTCGGAAGGGGTTGATAAGATAATATTTTGAAGCTGAACGGAGCAAAGGAAACACAGACACGATGTGGCAGAGAAGGTGGTGAGGGCTCAAGGAAATCCAGATTGAGAGAGGGTTAGCTATGGAGAAAAACGGGAAGTGATAGAGAGAGAGAGAGAAAGAGTGAGTGAAAGCGAGAGAGAGAGAGAGAGAGAGAGAGTGAGTGAAAGAGAGAGAGAGAGAGAGAGAGAGAGAGAGAGTGAGAGTGAGTGAAAGAGAACATATGGATTAACCCTTTCACGCTTATGACGCAATTTTGAGCCTATTAGGGATAATTTAAAGCCTTTGTTACCATCAGCGGTATTTAGAAACCTTTAGCTTAGTTACTTCAACCTCTGCAGTTGTCTTTGAGTTAGCTGTGGGCAGAAAACTAATTTTGGAGAGGTAATTATAAGAGTGAGAGAACTTTATTTCTTATTGCTCATCTGGCAACCTCTGCATCATAAAAGCGTGAAAGAGATAAGTGAGAGATTTGCGAACTGAGTCTTAGAAGAGAGAGAGAGTGAGTGAGAACATATGGATTGAGTGAGGGATTTGCGAATTGAGTCTTAGTAAAGAGAGAGCTTAAAAGTGAGTGAGTGATAAAGAAAATTAATTGGGTGAGAGATACTGGAATTGAGTCTTAGGAGGAGAGAGAGACTGATATACTGAACTAATGTGAGACAGTTCATAAAGTTTGGCACGTGATCTGGTTACCATTTATATGGATGGACTATACGAGCGTTCGGATGTTGTACTCCGAGTGTGCGGTAAATATTCTGACGTGCTCTTGGAACATTCTCCGGAGGTTAGTATATGCAAGACGACCGTTCGGTAACGTCATTTAAACGTATTTGACATTGTAGGCCAGAACAATCCGACCGTTCGGACGGAGCTCAAAGAATTGTCGATGACTGGTTTGATATGTTCAGGGGTGCTAGCAGATAATTCTGAATATATTTGGAATTGAGCAGTTCACCAGAACACATCAGAATATCATCGACCAGACGGCTATCAGTCGTCGATAGGTCGTCTGACATATCCAACATTCATTCATGCATCCGATATTCAAACCAAGTTTGAAATTTTTAAAATTCCGCCCGACAAAACCGAACACATACGAATACGTAAGAGTCGTCGGACGAGCACTCGATGAATACATCCGAATAATTACGAATACTAACGAACTCTATCCAAACTCTACAAGAACGGTAATTTGCATCTTATCTCAGACTACATTCGTGAACGTAGGAGGTCCCCTATACATGATTGACCACTCAATATAAGGTCTATCCACCTCCGAAGCCCTCTTTGTTTATTTTTAGTACTCTTTTGTTTACAGTGTTTGGTGGCTGGAGGTCCATCCACCAACTTGCTCCACCCTTAGGTGCACAGTAAGGATTTGTGTATGGTGGGTTGCCGACCAAGAATGACGCCAGTTTGTTAAACTGTTAATTAACAAGTCAGGGGTATTAATAACATATATATATATATTTTTTCAAATATAATGGATTAAAAGGGGCAAGATCGATAATTATATAAATAATTGTTATTTTGTAAGCTAACTTGGCAGTGAAGCCACTCCCCCATTCCTGTCCTCGCACAGTGTACTGTACCAATGTAATTACCGGATTTTCTGCAACTGGATATTGAAGGTTGGTTGATATTGTATTTATACAAATTAACTTACCAAGGCAACGTGCACACAAGAGGGTTTGGAAGAACTGGCCTTGGATGATTTCCAATGGTTATATTAATGTAACTTCTAAGATAAACCATATAATCACATATATAACTCACACCATTATAACAACCTTTAGAGAACTATAGTGTGTTGGTGTGAGTCTCCCTATAGAAGTTCACACCATCACAATGGAGGCTGGTAACTTTCCTCTCTGCTAGGCAAGCACGGATCCCACGATCACCAAATGGTATCACACATCCGTTGCCAAGATATCGAGAAGGAATTGCTAGCAACTTTGTCACATCCAGTTGTCACATGGTGTTGCTGAACCGTGCCACTCCCTCAAGCAGGCAGAGGGCGAGTCAGTCAGCACACCACCACACCCTAAGGAGGGTATCTCTCTCCAATCCTCTGGGTAAGACTAGTGACCTGTATAAGTGTACAAGTACCTTATAAGTGACATACAAGTAAGCAGTGACATACAAGTGTTCTAGTGATTCCCTTCTAATCATATGTTCTCTCTCTTTACAGGAAGATCATTATTACTTGGAAAACAGCTCATAGTTCTAGATTGCTATTTTTGAGTGCTATTATTAAGTAGTAAATAGAGTACTTATCTCAGTACACACTCAACATCGAGTATACACCACATTAAGAAGTACTTTATAATTGCATTGCCCCAACGCAAGGGACGTCTCTAGCAATATATTCTAATATCTCAAAATTAGGATTAAGGGTTAAAGACATATATTTTGCTGATAAAATAAACCAAACAAAAGCTCCGTGCTTGTTTATTTAAGACCTCTTCAAATATTATCCCGTACATAAAACAAGGTTCCACAGACTTCTACAAAGTGCTACAACCATGTCCAGGATATATGAGGTAAGAAAATAAAGTTAACCCTAACCATTCCGCTCAGTACCTATACCATAAACCGCCTGCTACATATTGGTGGCAGCGATGGGATACGATTAACCCCTAAAGTAAAACGAACCATTAAAGTAAAAAAATATGCCTCCGAAGAACAATTAATTAGACACTTAATAACTGCATAACAACCTAGAAAAACAACTATAGACAATATATAATACCTGAGCTATAAGGAAATAACAAAGAAAAAGTAGTGTACAAAGACAAAAGTATTCAGTGAAGAAAGAAGTAAAAGTGAAAATCAGAGTGAAGTGGTACTGGAGGAGTAGATTACAGACGTTAGCTACAATAATCGCTGACCAGACACTCCCCACTAGGCCCCGCGCAACAACAGGCAAACTCTCACCCGACTCACCCCACTGACTCACCCGAGTCACTCACTGAGTCACCCTAATGAGTCACCACTCACCCCTCAGACCTCAGCTCATGCGCTCTTCAAGGTCTGACGTGGCGGTGACGTCACAGCAGAGAAGGGAAAGAAAGAGAGAGACCGGCCATAAAATAAAATCCAGAGGATTTTCACTAAAATCTTCAATCAACACAGCTGATAGAAGTCTTCAAGCAACACAACCTACAAACAGTACCAATTATTGTATTAGGTTAGTGATTAGAGTAACACTACAAACACACTTAATAATACTAGTGAATTAATAACCTACTAGTAAACTTACAACACAGCAATGCCACAGTGAATTATTTTTCTTGATATCTAACTACTAATTACTTAACAAATTTTAAAGTGTTACTGTACGTACATTTTTACCATATTTTCGGTTTAGTCAATTCAAGTATTGTTTCAAGAACTTTAATCTCACACTAGAGAACATATACTTACTTCCTTAAAATAATTCGCCCTTAGACGTTTTACATTTGAAGGTCTCACAGTAATATATTTTATTTGCAGTAACAGTACATTAAGAGGTTTTCTAACAGTGATCAAACCCTTCTTTTCTGTTATTTCGTGTTGTGTGTATCTTTTTTCAATTTCTTAGTAAGAGAGTATCCCTATACATTGCCTTGCTAACTTGAATTTTCCTCATCAGACTAACCACCATCATTCATCCATACAAACTAGAGTACGGGTGTGTGGTTAAGAGAAATCCCTTCTACCAAAAATTTTGTACTAGAGCTAACATTTTTTTTTGTGGGATTATTTGTCAATGACATTCAGCCCAGGTATCTTTATCAAAAGTGTCATTTGCCCCCCCCCCCCCCCCCCATGTCCTTAATTCTCTTAGCAACACAGGAGAGGAATTAGAAGGAACGGGAATTGTGCCTCAGTCAGACACAGAGTTTGAGAAAGAAGTAGGGACAAAACTTGCTTTTGACATTGACGACTTGACTGAACGACTAGCTAACTTTTTCAAGGAGACATCGGGATACCCTGATACATCCTTAGCGCAAGCGAACTTCTAGCATATTTGCACATCAAATATAAGGCCCTTCGTGTTGCCCAGGCACCAAGGTTATGTTCTTCTGAGATTGTGCCATGCACTTATCAGAATTTTTCCCCTACGAACGTCCGACATTTTAAATATTTGTACAAAGGCTAGTGTACAACACCTACATTCCAAAGGTAAGTTTAATATTTATAAATTTCCAGGACTAAGGGTAAGTTAGATAGAGGCAAGTGTAGAGAAGTCTTCAGAAGAACTTAGTACACTTACAGCTATGACAGCTACAACTACAGCTACAGCTATGACAGCTACAGCTATGCCAGCTATCACTACAGCTACAGCCAGAGGAAATTCACACGTGGATGCTCAGTCACAGCATACAGTCCACTTGCCTATGTTTTCTGGGAAGAATTGTCCTAACTACCCAGCTGGACCGTTTTCTTTCCTACACAGAATAGACGAGTACATGAAATCCCGAAACATCAAAAAGGCCGTAAACAAAATTGCCTTTGTCCGGTTTCATCTGAATCCAGGAACTGCTATCGACCTCGCTCAAGCAACCACTCCATTTCAGACATCAAGCTACGAGGATTTATGGGTAAAACTCGCAAACTTCGCTAGCACTGGAAGTTACGATGGTCACCAATCAAGGAAATCCATCTCCCCAGTCGCTAACCAAACTCCAAGGTCTCATCCAAGTTTAGAGATTATCCAGAGTCCCCGGAGTCACCTTCGGACACTGATGCGAGCATTGCTGCGGACACAGATACTGCTTCTGAGACCTCGTCGGACCCAGCTCCCGAGATTCCAGGCGCTACAGCAGAGACTGTTCCCGCATCTCTTCTCAAGTTGGTGCGAAGGCTCCACCCCAACAAAAAGCCCGAACAAATTACACTTGTCAAGCCAAGAAGAGCTCGTAGACCAGACCCCGAGCTAATTCTTCTTGCCAATCCAAGAAGAGCTTGTAAGATAGTGACAGTTTCACAGACAGTTTGTACCTATTGCAACCATTGCATTAGAGTAGGGCACCCTTGCGTGGCGAGTCGCAAACCATGTCCGACAAAACCGCCTCCGAGGAGAGCTGCCGCAACACCTAAGAAATGTGGCCACTGCCATAAAGTTGGTCATACAGGAGAGAATTGCTGGACATACTGTGACGCATGTCGAGTATGAGCATGCTGTACAGAACGCCCAGTCATGCCCCACTCTCGCTAGGATCGGCAGGGCAGGAACTTTGGCTGTAGTCTGTGTAAAGTTTCCTAACTTAGTTTGTGTGAGCCGTTGTACTATAAGTATTATAAATATGTATTTTGTTTTCATCTGAGTCAACGAGTTCTATTTTATATCATTAGTTATAAGTATTGTGTGTGGGACTTATTTGTAATGATGAGAAGAGAGAGAGTGAGTTAGACTTCAGAGCGAGAGGGTAGCAATGGTTGCCAGACGTATGGACCGGTTGGCAGCCCTGCGCTTATAGCTAGGTGTGACAGGGTTGGTAGTACATTGCCGCCTGCATATGCTGCCTGGCTGCCCATGTTGTCATACTGCACATTGCATGGAGGCTCGCTGTGTGTTCCATGATCAGGTTGCCTAGAACCTTTGAGATTCTAACATCCCTTGCCCTCTCTCCCTACTTCTCACGGTTGCACTCTTTCTCTCTGACGACATTACTCTCATTTCATTCTTCTCTCTATTTAAATGCATACCCTTCCCTTGAGGTCCTAAAGGAGTTTCAGCACTCACCTCTCGTATTACTCTTAGGACAAGCATATATTTACATGTATTAGATTTAAGGGGTTAATGTGAACAGCGATCTTCTTGATGAGGATAGTTGGTGAACGTTCTACATGTTCACGAGTTATATGCCCAGCTCATCATCCAATTTGTGACTAGACTAGTGCCATGTGTAAGAGCCCGACCATGCCCAGGAGTTGTCTGTAGAGGGGCGAGGACTTAGCCTTGATTTGCCTACCGAGCCAGGAGCGAGTGTAGTACCAGAGACTACAGCTCGCTCGTAGTGCCGGTATAGTAGAGTAACGTAATTTATCTGTCCTTGTGTTCTCTGCAGTCTTTTCCTGGGTTCTCGCTTTCGGTGCTGGGACTCGTTGTTCCTGTGACTTGGCCTGCTAGCTAGAACACATGGGGATGATGAGTGGGTTATATCTTTATTTTACTATGCATTGCAGCTCTCTTTAAGTTTATGTATATAACACTTTACAATACACATTACTCACACACAAGACAACACTATTAATACTTTCATGTATCAATTAACTGCACTGTCGTTTTGCTGCTGTGTCCGGAGTTCTGTTGCGTAGGGCGCATACAGACTCAGAGGGGAGACAGAGTGAGAGAAGCGAAGTAGCCTATGCGGTAGTAGGCTACCGGCGCAGTACTGTTGCCTGCAACCTTTTAGTTATTCCAAGTATAGATTCATTATTACAATAAGTGACTACTATTTATGTTCCTTCCATGTGTATTATTAGGTATCTACTGGATCATGAACATCTTGTATGCTACATGCTAGTGCATGTTAGTAGGGGACAGTTATTCTAGTGCACGCGCTTTCAAGTAGGCGTGTACATTTGTCATTTAGCATTTCACTGTCATACCTTTAGCCTGCTTCTATTCTACATTATTAGAGGCTTAATATTAACGTAGTTTCTTGAGTATTGCATTTCTTTATTAATAACGTAACCTATAAATGTCTGAGGGAGTTTAGCCTCATAGCCTACCCCTGTTGTACACTTTCGCCGAGTTAAGGTACCTCGTTACCATAGACGATAACTCTGTAGGGCGTTGGTGCTTTTGTTGTCTGGAGCATATGTATTTGGGACTGGAATCGAGCGTGTCGTTGTCACATAAGCCATTTCTGTCCTACGATCAAGAATCCCGAATATGTATTGCCGATCCAGCCGTAACAAAATGGCGACCTTGCACAAGATTCAGTAGTATCCTATCACATGTTTTTTGGAGAACTATTCTATGCTACCTAGTAGAGCTGGCTAGAATTTTCTTGCATATTGGAGGAATTTTTATTGTGTCATTATTGTATTGGTGGACTTGCAGATTGTTTCGTTGGGGGTGTCTAGAGTAGAGTCATTCAAGCATCTTTAACATTTTGTGAGTCGAGACTGCAATTAGTAATAAGCACTTCTTTTTTTTTATGAACAGCAATTGTATAACCAGCACTATGTCTAATGACTCATCATTTACGGGGGAGGATAACACGGTACAGCCTAGTAACCAGCAAGTACAACAGATGTTTAGGGAGGGGAGTGTTATAAGTGGAGAGAGGGATGCCCGGGCATTTTTGCAGACACCTTTGACCGAACAGCGCCTGCAGGCTATTGATTGTTACGGTCTTCGCTGTTTAGCCACGGTTTTGGGGCGGGACTGTCCTGACAGTTGGCCCAAGAAGAATTTGGTGGCATGTTTGTTGGGTGATGGCGATGGGGCGGTGGGTGGAGTGGGGTCTTGGGGGGTTCCCTCCAAGCCTCCATTCCACTCTACCCCTGAGCTGGGCCCTCAGCCAGCGAGTCTTAGCACGATGCAGCAGGAGGGTTCTCAAGGGCAAGCTGGCTTACCCGTAAACACGTCTCGGTGTGGATCCCCCATTTTGTGCTCTCCCCCCCCAGGCCTGTCTCCTGAGATGTTATTTCAGCTAGAACTAGCTAAGTTTAAGCTGCAGGAGACTCAGATACAGATACAACAGGCTAGTATAGAACGCATAGAGGTTGCTAGAATCCAAGCCAATCAGGATGCAACCAGGTACCAGGCTGAAATGGATGTCGAGAAGTCTAGAGTAGAGACCATGGGGCGTCATCTCGGTGGTGGGCACCGGGTTACAGACTCACTTTCGCATTTAATTAAGTTGGTACCCGCATTTGATGAGACAGCAGTGACTGAGTTTTTTGCTCGTTTCGAAAAGAAGTGTCGTGAGTATGACTGGCCGGAGGTTAAATGGGCAGCATTAGTTTCATCACGTCTAGTGGGTAAGGGGTTGAAAGCCTACGATGCACTGTCACTGGACGAGAGTGTAGTGTATGGACTGGTGAAGGAGGCTGTGCTCCGGGCCTACGAACTGCAACCCGAAACTTATAGATTGAAGTTCCGTGGCGTGAATAAGAAGAGCGACGTCAGTTTTATGGAGCACGCACGGGACTTAACAGATGCAGGTAATAACTGGTTTCGGTCCGAGCACGCAGAGTCGGCTGAGGAAATTAAGCAACTTTTCTATCTGGAACAGTTTTACCAATGTACTGGAACCGATCTAACGCTGAACATTAAGGAAAAATGTCCCAAGACAGTAGAGGAGGCTGCCAAGATGGCAGACCTCAGATTATCATTGATTCGTGGTTGCGGTGCCGCTCAGAGGGCTGAGTCAGGGCAGAAGGGGCGCTATACCCCACCCACCAGAGTTTTCGATAATAACACATCTTATGACACACATAACCACACTAAATGCATTGCACCTAATAACACCTACAAACACAAGCCTCTCCCGTTTACTAAAGGTCAGGCCCCTTCTTCGCCCGCACAAGGGAAGAAGCCCATTGGGGATGTGAAATGTTACAAATGTCAGAAGCTAGGCCATTATTCACGTGAGTGCCCTAGTAACACTCCCGCTAAGCCGGTGTCATTGGTTCACAGTATCGGTGTGTCTCTGAAGGCTGCAGCAACTGCCTGGGGTAGGTTGTCAGCAGCTGAGGCACACGCGGTAAAGAAGCGTACGGAAGGCTCGACACCTGTCCGGGACACTTTCTGTAGCCATCGGGGGCACGGGTTTGTGAGCTGGGGGAGTGAACTACGGAGGGTTGACTTGCTGAGGGATACGGGGGCTTCGCAAACTTTGTTGAGGAACTTCACAGGGAAACCGGTAAATGCGGCCAGAGTTGTTGTGGTGCAGGGTATAAATGCTACGAGGTCATACCCACTTGTGAGGTTGGAGTTGAGAGTGGGAGAGGTGTGCAGGGAGCTGGATGTAGGGATCGTTGAGTGTTTGCCAGTTGAGGGCGTCGACCTTCTTCTCGGCAACGACTTTGCGGTGCCCACTTCCGGGACTCCAGCCTTAGTCGTTGCCGAGAGGGCGGCCGACGTGGATGGTGAGAATCGGGAATGGGTTGGGAGGTGCCAACAGGATGAGATGGCCTGTGTGGTAACCCGATCTCGCTCTGCGGCTCCTGCACAGCCTAGCACTCAACCTCGGGGACAGTGGAGGAAGGATCAGGAGAAGGTTGCTAAGGGCAGGAAAAGGGACATTGATTCTGCTGCACTTCTCGGTGATTCGGTACTTGGACCTATAATAAACACGGGAGTTGACTCTGGCCCAGATATGGTGTGTAACAAGGCAGAGTTGGGTAAGACTTCGCGTGAGGCAAGAGCTGTAGCGAGAGCCACTAAGGCAGTAGAGCATACTAGCCGGGGTAATGTCTTATTACAAAACCATCTTGATGCATTGACGCCCAGGGACATTAGTGAGCAGCAGCTGCAAGACGCTAGCCTAGCTCGTTATAGCAATGGTGCCATAGAGTTGGAGGAAGATGGGGATGCGAAGCCGGGAGATTTCTTTAGGCTCAACAGGATGTTGTACCGCAGATTTCTAGACCCCAAATCGAAGTGGGAGGGCGGTGCGAGGGTAGTAGACCAGGTGGTTGTTCCAAATAAGTATAGAGAGTCCTTATTGTGTCTGGCGCATGATGTGCCGGTGGCGGGTCATTTGGGGGTAACAAAAACATTGGCGGCATTGGGCAGGTTTTTCTGGTGGCCTGGGGTCAAGGCTGATGTCTGTGCATGGGTGGCTGGGTGTGCGACCTGCCAGACAACGGGGAAGCCTAACCAGACCATCCCGAAGGCACCTTTGTTTCCCATACCTGTCACCGGGCCTCCGTTCAGCAAAGTTGTAGTAGATTTGGTTGGCCCTTTCCCGCCTACTAGTAGTGGCAATAAATTCCTGTTGACAATCATGGATGTGGCTACGAGATACCCGGACGCATACCCCATGAGAAACGGCTCGGCAAAGGCAGTTGTTAAGAACTTATTATTGTTCTGTTCCCGTTATGGATTTCCACGTGAGGTGCAGTCAGACCAGGGGAGCAATTTTACATCCAAATTGTTCAAGCAAACCCTTCAGTTGCACGGTATATGTTCTGTAGTGTCGTCAGCCTACCATCCCGAGAGTCAGGGAGTCTTGGAGCGGTGGCACTCGACCCTGAAGAGTATGCTACGCTGTTACTGTGCAGAACATGACACTGATTGGGATTTGGGTCTGCCGTATGTTCTGTTCGCTGCACGTGAAGTCCCAGGAGAGAGCCTGGGGTTCAGTCCAAATCAACTAGTCTTTGGCCATAATGTGAGAGGACCTTTAAGTATGGTGAAAGAGATCTGGGAGGGCGAAGAGAAGCCGGGGTCTGTACTTAAATATATCCTTGAGAGCCGGGAGAGACTTATAGGTTGCATGGCAGCGGCAGGTAATAACTTGGTTAATGCACAGGCGGTCATGAAGCACCAGTATGACGCCAAGGTGAAGCTTCGGGAGTTTTCGGTGGGTCAGGAGGTAATGTTGCTTTTACCTTTGCCTGGACACCCCCTTTCTGCCAAGTTTATTGGGCCGTATGTGGTGGCTAAGAAACTGTCCGACCTTGATTATCTCGTTGCAACACCTGACCGTAGGAAAAAACATCAGTTATGTCATGTTAACCTCATGAAAGAGTATGTGAGACGCCCCTCAGAGCCTCTCACTGTCCCTGTGCTGGCCTGCAGCGGCCAGGGTGGAGAAGGAGGTGGGGACAGTCATGCTGCTGAGGAGGATAGCTGGGACTGTGTCATTTCCGCGGAACAGTGGGCGGGGAATACTGAACAAGAGGCTAGGCAAGCTGTAAGTCACCTGCCTGAGCACCAGGGTGCTGCTGTCCTAGGCATGTTCAGGTCATACCCCTCTGTTTTCGCCGAACACCCAGGTCTCACTACTCAGGTAACGCACGACGTGGACGTCGGTGATAATGTGCCCTTCAAGTCAGTGCCCTACCGTGTGCCCCCGGTAAAGTTGCCAGCTTTACGGGAGGAGTTAAAGTACATGGTTGAGAGAGGGATGATCACTGAAGGTTATGTGAAGTGGACATCACCCGTCACGTTGCAGCCAAAACCTGACGGCAAGGTGCGGTTCTGCATAGATTTTCGTAGGCTAAATGGCTTGACCACTACCAACCCTTACCCTTTGCCTCGAGTTGACGACAGCGTGGACAAGATAGGGAATGCAAAGTACCTTACTAAAATTGATCTTGTAAAAGGCTACTGGCAAGTACCCCTGTCGGACCGAGCTAAGCAAGTTTGTGGTTTTGTGGTAGATGGCAAGACCTACCAATGTAACGTAATGCCTTATGGGCTTAAGAACGCACCTGCCACGCTTCAGAACCTGATGAATGAAATTGTAAAGGACGATGATGCGCTGGGGCATTTCGAGGTCTATGTTCCAGCCTATGGTCCGGTCGTTGTAGTTTACCCAGATCATCACCCTCTCAAGATCTTGGACCAGTTTCACAATCGGAATATGAGGCTGACCAGGTGGTCACTAAGGTTATTGGTATATAACCTGGACATACGCCATATTGCCGGTTATGACAACGTGGTTGCAGATGGTCGTTCAAGGGTATATGATCCTGGGTAGATTGACACACGGGTAGCCTCCTGCTTTAGTTTGAATAGTATTTTGCGCTTGGTGCTTGTTGGCTCGCGGTTGTAGCCCAGCGTATTGGGTCGTAAAGCAGGAGTTGAGCGTTTGGTATAGAAGAAAATAGGCTGCCCTTATAGTGCAGCCGGAAAAAAAACATATTAAAATATAAAAATCATATAAAAACTCTTTCTTTTTGATATAGATAATTGTATAAGTTTGTCATAGCCTATAGAGTTTGAGTAGTCCACGAACTATCAAACGGCTGAGCTGCTGTAAGCTCGCTCTGGGAGCATGATATTGTGTCTTTTGCTATTGTTGGGGAGGAGTTATAAAATGTGAATTTTTTTTAATAAGATGTGTTTTGATGATAAACTCAGCTTTGTTTTAGTGCCATGCGGTCGCTAGGTGTGAGGGGCTTGATGGGGTTCTGTGTATCAGATTTTAGCTCAGGGTTGAGCAAGTAAAATCTTGGGGGAGGTGTGACGCATGTCGAGTATGAGCATGCTGTACAGAACGCCCAGTCATGCCCCACTCTCGCTAGGATCGGCAGGGCAGGAACTTTGGCTGTAGTCTGTGTAAAGTTTCCTAACTTAGTTTGTGTGAGCCGTTGTACTATAAGTATTATAAATATGTATTTTGTTTTCATCTGAGTCAACGAGTTCTATTTTATATCATTAGTTATAAGTATTGTGTGTGGGACTTATTTGTAATGATGAGAAGAGAGAGAGTGAGTTAGACTTCAGAGCGAGAGGGTAGCAATGGTTGCCAGACGTATGGACCGGTTGGCAGCCCTGCGCTTATAGCTAGGTGTGACAGGGTTGGTAGTACATTGCCGCCTGCATATGCTCCCTGGCTGCCCATGTTGTCGTACTGCACATTGCATGGAGGCTCGCTGTGTGTTCCATGATCAGGTTGCCTAGAACCTTTGAGATTCTAACATCCCTTGCCCTCTCTCCCTACTTCTCACGGTTGCACTCTTTCTCTCTGACGACATTACTCTCATTTCATTCTTCTCTCTATTTAAATGCATACCCTTCCCTTGAGGTCCTAAAGGAGTTTCAGCACTCACCTCTCGTATTACTCTTAGGACAAGCATATATTTACATGTATTAGATTTAAGGGGTTAATGTGAACAGCGATCTTCTTGATGAGGATAGTTGGTGAACGTTCTACATGTTCACGAGTTATATGCCCAGCTCATCATCCAATTTGTGACTAGACTAGTGCCATGTGTAAGAGCCCGACCATGCCCAGGAGTTGTCTGTAGAGGGGCGAGGACTTAGCCTTGATTTGCCTACCGAGCCAGGAGCGAGTGTAGTACCAGAGACTACAGCTCGCTCGTAGTGCCGGTATAGTAGAGTAACGTAATTTATCTGTCCTTGTGTTCTCTGCAGTCTTTTCCTGGGTTCTCGCTTTCGGTGCTGGGACTCGTTGTTCCTGTGACTTGGCCTGCTAGCTAGAACACATGGGGATGATGAGTGGGTTATATCTTTATTTTACTATGCATTGCAGCTCTCTTTAAGTTTATGTATATAACACTTTACAATACACATTACTCACACACAAGACAACACTATTAATACTTTCATGTATCAATTAACTGCACTGTCGTTTTGCTGCTGTGTCCGGAGTTCTGTTGCGTAGGGCGCATACAGACTCAGAGGGGAGACAGAGTGAGAGAAGCGAAGTAGCCTATGCGGTAGTAGGCTACCGGCGCAGTACTGTTGCCTGCAACCTTTTAGTTATTCCAAGTATAGATTCATTATTACAATAAGTGACTACTATTTATGTTCCTTCCATGTGTATTATTAGGTATCTACTGGATCATGAACATCTTGTATGCTACATGCTAGTGCATGTTAGTAGGGGACAGTTATTCTAGTGCACGCGCTTTCAAGTAGGCGTGTACATTTGTCATTTAGCATTTCACTGTCATACCTTTAGCCTGCTTCTATTCTACATTATTAGAGGCTTAATATTAACGTAGTTTCTTGAGTATTGCATTTCTTTATTAATAACGTAACCTATAAATGTCTGAGGGAGTTTAGCCTCATAGCCTACCCCTGTTGTACACTTTCGCCGAGTTAAGGTACCTCGTTACCATAGACGATAACTCTGTAGGGCGTTGGTGCTTTTGTTGTCTGGAGCATATAGTATTTGGGACTGGAATCGAGCGTGTCGTTGTCACATAAGCCATTTCTGTCCTACGATCAAGAATCCCGAATATGTATTGCCGATCCAGCCGTAACAATACCATGCACAGTTATTCCCACAGCAGAAAAAAGTCACAACGCAAATCCCAAGTGCATACAAAACCTCGTAGGGCAGGAAAACCACAACGGAACCCTCGCCATAAGCATCGAGAAAGACCTGCACAAAGGGGATACTGCATCGTTTGTGAAACTCCGTATGGACACGACACAAAGGATTGCCCTCGTATAGACACACCACGTAGAACAAGAGATGAGTCGCCTCCTTCGCGATTCTGGTTCCTACCAGCGTGTCAAATCCTGTAGTCCCAAATCTACAATCGCCAGACTCTATGCAGTAAAAAAACTCCCTGGAGTCACAGAGAATGAGACCCCTCCACAGTCGACATTTTGCGTCACAGTCAACACCTTACACTAAGGTTATACGTGACTAAGCCAGTTTTACGTGGTGGATGAAGCCTCACACCAAGGTCCCACACGTAGTCCCCAATACATTCTTGTGGCGGCAGACACCTTTTGACACAGGTATCCTACGAAACTCACACATAGTTTGCGTAGCAGAAGTACCTAAGCAAATACAAGGTTCCGCACAAGTCCAAATTATCTATGTCCAAGACATAATGAATCTGAAGGATAACCACATCAACATTAAGTTTCACAGATTGAGCTTCACCCATAGTTGTTCCGGTACTCCATACGGTGTTCGATCCAATTTATCCCCAGCACTGATTTAGTAACAGCTGTTCCAACAAGCATGGGCAGTTGGTTTGCGCATCCTTGGAATCTGTTCCAAGTTGATGGTGCATAGGTCTCAGTTGGGTCAAAGCCCTCGAAGAACATACACAACACGCATTACGCGTTCTTTCCTGCATTCGATCATTATAGCAGTGACTGTGTCAACAAGCATGACCAGTTTCACCTGCAAGATCCTAAGAGTGCTAGGATCAAGAGCTGTATTGCAAAACAAGGTTACTCTCACTCGCATCCACAGCTCAGAAGGATTCGTACTAGAGAAGGTACACCTTCCAATTGGGTTACCTGGATAGTTTCCCTTAGTAGTATCCGGAAGAGAAAGGAATTATGAGAAGAATAGGGTATGTCTCCCAGAACACAACCCGAAAGTTATAGCAGATGTGGAAAGACCTTTTACAGCACAAGTAAGTACATTACCAACGGCATCCAGACCTACAATGTACTAAGACATCCTGCAGGCAAACCCTGTAGAGGATATGAACCGCCGTAGAGTTATAGAATGATTTGCGCATCTACCCAAGTATTTTCAGCGCATAGGTAAACATTCTCCTGAAACTACGAAGACCTAGACTTAAGATTGTAGTCGCCTTCCGCAGTGTACGACTAACAACACTAAAGAATTTAACCAAAGCACTACATAGCCCTAAAAGTAATCCTAGGTAAGTCTAAAACACACGTCCTACCTTTGGTAGGCACCAACCCGGTTGGTAACCAAGTATGGAATAGTTTTAGGTGGTTGATCACCACAAAGACAACCACGCAGCATATTCTAGCCAAGTTAAGGAAATACTTCCCACAGCCTGATCCATCAGAAATCCTACACGCCATAGGAATAAAGGGGAACAAAGTTTTCAAAGTCACTCAAAAGTCTAAGTTTTTCTTAAGTGGAACTCCATCACCTCATGGATAGACACCGGAAGACTTGACTGTACCTTCACGATCGGTATCTGAGAAGTCCAAGTAAGCCAATCTCGAGTCGAGCAGAAAGGATTCTCATTGAATAGTATGATCTGTGCAGTTATTTACCTTCTAAGGTCGCACTTAAAATACAAACTTAAGGTTAGAATTATTATAAGATGTTTCCAAGTCTTAAGAGGCAGAGCTCATCCAAATGCTTGCCTAAATTCCAGTCAAAACATGCTCAACATTCACACTTGTACACACAACTCTTCTCACAAGAGCTCCGTACAACATTCAAAATGCCAAGTGACATAGTCAAGATGCTAGTCATTGGTTACATAAGGAAAGTGATGAATAACATAAAAATTAGATATCACAACTCAGAAAGGTAAACTCCTGCAACAACTTAGGAGTCAAAACCTTCGTGAAATGTTAGCCTTGAACCTTCCTTCGACCTTTACTCAGACAGACAGGCAAGGACAAAAAGGTACTCAAAGGTGATAACTTCTCACTGGCAGACTAAAGCGGTGGTAAGAGACATTCCTACAGCTAACCCGACACGTGATGGACCCGCACCAATCTTGGAGTATCCAACGCCTTCACTTCCATTCGACACTGTATCAGTGGATTTGCTGAAGTTGCCGCGGAGTCACCAGGATTAACAGCTATCTTCTAGTATTATAGGGTAAGAGCTAACGTGGCAGCCAACGCACTCTCCAGAATTGTGCAAGTTGCCCCGGTGTTCTCGTTACCGACCTAAAAAGAAGCCAAGTGAAAGACGAGCAATATTAGAACCACTGCATATGCAATACGTAAGCTATTTCTGGAATCGGAGAAGATGATGTCTTTTCCAGAAACCAAGTTCATCCGTCGCAGTTCCGGTTGCACTAAGAACTTCTTGTTAGACTCTTCCCGTTGACAACAACACATACAGCCATGTATATGTCATTCCAGATAAGATAGTCGTACTCCCGCAACATCATGAAGCCATCAATTTGTTATCTAGTGCAGCAACTGTACCAACAGGCATGGACAGTTCATATGTGCAGACAAGAAACAACTCTTAAGGCCGATAAATAGATGTACTAATGGACAACTATTAAGAAGGATAGTAGACAACACTTTGCCAAAAGACTCTCTTGTGCTACCACAAGGTACTTGAGAAGTAACCAAACCTGTGACACTCCTGGAATACCCGAAGGCTTCACATCCATTTGACAGTGTTTCTTTGGAATTGCTGAATTGCCCCAGGCGACGCCAGATGTAAGTAAGTACCAGTTGGTTTGTGTTGAATATAATCTTTCGGACTAGCTTGTCCTATTCCTGCTTAACACCTTATTACCGGGCTAGCGGTCTATTTATATGTACCGCCCAGCGGGGTGTTTTTAGCCAAAATAGGGCTGTTTACGTGATCATTTCCATGCCTAAATAAGACCCAGAGCGTAAAACAAGTATCTATCCCTGAAAGGGCATAAACAGAGCTTTCCATAACGATCCTTTTATGATGGCTAGTTTTCTTGCAACAACCGCGCAACACGAGTGCAAAAAGCATGTAATTCGGTACTTTCCCCATACAATTCAGTATGTAGCGAGTGAGAGAGGGAGGGAGGAGGTGGGATTCATGTCAGTAGGTTCGCCACGGTGGTCTGAAGCAGTCATACGCTCGCTACTCTCCTGCCACCACTTGTCTCTCTCTCTCAGCAACATTACGTGCTGAAATTGCCACACGACCTATGTCGCGCGCCGCCAGATAGTCCAGATTTATTATACTCGACTTATGTTGCGCACCGCTAGTTAAGGGTTAAAGAAGGATACAATAGACCCAATTACCAACAAGCTCGTCCATTCCTCACTTGTTCGCTATTCCTCTCCTAGGCACCCCCTCGCCGAAAACAGGATGGAAACCAAGCACAATGTGAAAGAATCAATAGGTGATAATTATCTACTTGAGAAAGCATGTACTTGCACAACAGATCCCATTCTCAATTGGGTTAGTTGACTGCAAAGTACCTCAGCTAACATAGCTATCTTTGAAATTTTGGAACATCATGTAATCTTTAAGATAATCTAGACTTAAAGGAAAACCTACATGGCCTTACATTACCTTGAAGAGTCTTCACAAGCCTACAGACAGGTATAAAAGACTAGCTTCTGAGGGTAAAGCCAAGCTTCTGATGTGATTTCTGGCTACAGCTAAGCTAGGAAGAAATCTATATTCCTCTAGATTATTCTTATAAAGCCAAATCAGACGCTAAGAGAAACCTGAAAGTCTTTAGCAAGATCCAGCTTCCAGTCCCAGATCATTTACACGCACCCGATGCAAAAATGATGAGGATAAATGCCGAAGAGAACTAAAAACTCCTCTTCATAGTAAGTGTTAAGGTAAGTTGTCTAGAATTATTAAGAACGTCTTAACTCATTCAAGACTAAGCTTGTTAGTTTAGACGCTACCACTCATGAAACAAAATCATTTTGATGGTTACAGGTTAATCCGGATGAGTACTCAACACTCGCTGAATGGCCATAACATACCTGTATACCTACCTCCTACAGTACAACAACTGTACCTCTCCTGACTGCCTCCGCAGACAATCCTGCATTTCGGCAAGAAACTCCAGTATGCTAACAGAGAGGACCGAAGTTCTGTTAAAGCCACAAATTTAGAAAAACTTCCTCTAGAGAAACTAGCAACATCTATCTATCTATCTATTGCCTGACGCCGTGATCCCCGAAGGGGTGGCCACGAACGAACCGCCCCCATGCACCTCTGTCCCCAGTCAGTCGACGCCCCTCCCCCCAACCAGCACCGCCTTCATTCATGTAGTTCCTCACTCCATCCTTCCACCTCATATTCGGTCTACCTCTCCCCCTCTGTCCCTCCACCTCGCTCTCGTACACCCTCTTAGTCATTCTCTCGCTTTCCATACGTTCCATATGGCCGAACCATCTCAAGTTGTTCCTTTTCACACTTTCCAGCACATCTACCTCCACACCACACCTCCTTCTTACTTCCTCATTAGTCTGTCTATCCCTCCATGTAATTCCGCACGCACTCCTTAAGTAATTCATTTCCACTGCTCTCACTCTTGGTCTGAGTCTCTCAACCAACGTCCATGCTTCGCTTCCGTAAGTCAGTGTCGGGATTACCACACTGTCATGCAAGGACTTCTTCACTTCCATACTGACCACCCTATTTCTTGTTACTGCTTTTAGCGTTCCTACAACCCTCTTCCCCTGTTGTACCCTCTCCCGCACCTCTTCATCCATAGTCCCATCTTTACTCAAAACACTGTCCAGATACTTAAAAGAGTTGACGATCTCCATAGCCTGACCGTTCAGCTTCACCTCACACTCTGTGACTTCACCCCTTTCGAAGACCATAACCTTGCTCTTCCCCGTATTTACCTTCAAATTCCGTTTTTCGCACACTGTTCCAAACTCATTTACCAGACCCTGCAACTCCCATTCATTATCACTCATCAGAACTGTATCATCCGCAAACAGCAGTATAGGTAGCTTCCACTCAATTCCCTCCCTTTTCAGCGATACACCAACATCCACTGCTCTTGATAGTATTTCTTTCATAACTCCATCCATATATACAGTAAACAACCACGGGGACATCACACACCCCTGTTTCAAACCAACATTCAGGTCAAAGAACTCGCTCTGCTCACTCTCCACACGTACTGCCGCCTTTGCACCCTCATACATGCTCTTCACTGCTTTCAGCAACTTGCCCTCTACTCCATATATTCTAAGTACTTTCCACAAACCTTCTCTATCCACTCTGTCATAGGCCTTCTCCAAGTCCATAAAGGCAACATACACCTTTTGTTTCTTCTCCAGATACTTCTCCACAACACAATTCAGGGTAAAAATCTGATCTACACATCCTCTTCCCTTCCTAAAGCCTCCCTGCTCGTCGCCTATCCATTTCTCCGTTCTCACTCTCACTCTCTCAATCACTACCCTACTGTATACCTTCCCTACTACGCTTAGAAGACATATTCCTAACTAGCAACATAATTACTTGAAATAATAGTAATTTCAATTCAGATCCACCAAAGAAGATCTTTCGTTCTGTTTACGACACATTATCTGACAGAGCAAGCTGCTCATTCCAGTACATCCTACGGGCCATGTGTGAAGAATTCTACTGCACCTCTGCAAATAGAATTTTACCCTTTCCCCCCAAGAAAGATGACCTGGTTAATGTGTTCCCTACTAACTAATCAGATGATGCCTGGTGACTTACGACTTACAGTTACGTTTCACTTTTTGGCGAAGCTCGTAGCTCGTATTAAATCGTAATCTCCGGATGATTCATTTTGGTACTACCTGATGACTTTACCCCGGTAACCAAACACTCGCATTCACACACGTGCGACGAGAGGACTGTTTTACTTTGTTGACCTACTCTCCTATGAGCTCTTTAGAAAAGCCCACGCTTCTGAAGTACAAAAGCTAAGAAAGAGACTCACTGTCCTGGAGATTGCAGCAAAAGCTCTATAGAGTCTAGAATTCTAGATGTAAGACTCACAAGTATAGATGTACGACTCACAAGCAAGACGAATGTGATGAATTCATTGAGTACGGTGATATCAGAGATGGATCATCATTGATCTACTGCCTGTTACTCATCTCCGTACAGCATCAGCCATAGAGAAGGAACAGTTTGCCCTGTTTCCGCTTTTGAGTAAGATAATTGTATACTCTATTTCTCATAAATAGATACAGTTATTCCACTTACCATTTTAGTCCACATTCCGTTCCAGTCCTCACATTTTACAATGACTGAAGAATTTTGCCGTTCCCGTTTCTTTTACACAGATGATTACTGACCTTTACTGATACAGCAGACATGTTGCTCGTCCCCGACGAACTTCACCTTGTGACTGTGACAAACAAAGACGCCTTTATTCATGTAGGTCCTCGTATCTTCCCCTGTCTGTGCGTCCTGAGTATGTGTTTTCCCTCTGTCCCCGGACATAAATGCATGCGACCTTACCTTGACTCAAGCATCTGTGACTGACTGGCTCATAGCCTAGATTTAGAATAATAGTTAATATTCATGGGATGTGTCAGGCACCTGTTCACTGTGAAGTACGGATTTCACTAATCTTCACGCTTCCTTATCATCAACTTATTGCCTTGATAACTAACCTCTCCTCAGAGTTCATTCCTATTAACATATTCTTTCACCGGTAATTCTTTGGACCTCTTCATCTCTTACGAGCACTCTCAAACCTCATGAATTTCATAAATTCTTCAGAATACAACTAACCTTAGTTTTATTAATTAATCAGGAAATCATTTTTCCTACTACACTAACCCCCTTCCATGACTCTCGTCAACAACCTTATCCTAGTAAGTCTCTCCCTTCGTCTGCCGTTCAGGGTTGATCACCTGTTGCTTTGGCGTGAGGACAAATTTAAGCACCTGTTAATGCTAACGTGTAAGTTTTGGTCCTCACCTTTATCACACTTTCATTGGCATTGCTATACACTGGGTATAGGGTTAGATAAGTCATAGGGATGCTTCAATGTGTATTTAGATATATGTGAGTTATTCTTTATACAACCTGAGGAGGGCCTCAGCTGACGTGGCCGAGCGGTGTAACAGCGCATTTTGAGCGACTGTACACTTCTAAGATAAACCATATAATCACATATATAACTCACACCATTATAACAACCTTTAGAGAACTATAGTGTGTTGGTGTGACGCTCCCTATAGAAGTTCACACCATCACCATGGAGGCTGGTAACTTTCCTCTCTGCTAGGCAAGCACAGATCCCACGATCACCAAATGGTATCACACATCCGTTGCCAAGATATCGAGAAGGAATTGCTAGCAACTTTGTCACACCCAGTTGTCACATGGTGTTGCTGAACCGCGCCACTCCCTCAAGCAGGCAGAGGGCGAGTCAGTCAGCACACCACCACACCCTAAGGAGGGTATCTCTCTCCAATCCTCTGGGTAAGACTAGTGACCTGTATAAGTGTAGAAGTACCTTATAAGTGACATACAAGTAAGCAGTGACATACAAGTGTTCTAGTGATTCCCTTCTAATCATATGTTCTCTCTCTTTACAGGAAGATCATTATTACTTGGAAAACAGCTCATAGTTCTAGGTTGCTATTATTGAGTGCTATTATTAAGTAGTAAATAGAGTACTTATCTCGGTACACACTCAACATCGAGTATACACCACATTAAGAAGTACTTTATAATTGCATTGCCCCAACGCAAGGGACGTCTATTGCAATATATGCTAATATCTCAAAATTAGGATTAAGGGTTAAAGACATATATTTTGCCGATAAAATAAACCAAACAAGAGCCGCCCGTGCTTGTTTATTTAAGACCTCTTCAAATATTATCCCGTACATAAAACAAGGTTCCACAGACTTCTACAAAGTGCTACAACCATGTCCAGGATATATGAGGTAAGAAAATAAAGTTAACCCTAACCAGTCCGCTCAGTGCCTATACCATAAACCGCCTGCTACATTAATACAAACTATAATATCTATGAAGTTATTTTGGGCGTACATATACTGTATATATATCCTGAATTATATTATGAAATAAGAACACTGGCTTATGTTATGTTCACTTAACATATTATACTCTGAAACACTTAGATTATATTATAGACTATTATTTAATTATTCCTATGGTAACTTGTACTGAATCACAATGAAACACCGTTGTTGTTGTTGTTGTTGTTGTTGTTCCCCAGGCTGCCTGGCCGAACAGCCCCAAGGTCCCGAGCAAGGCCAAGGCCATAGAGAGCCCCCACAAAACCCTCTCTGCTTACCACTAACAAAGCCCGGGTGACCGAATCCACTCTAAGGCAGGGAGCTGAGGAGGGTGCGGAAACGCCCGGGAAACCAAAGCCCCACCCAAGGCCCTGTGCCCCTCAGCAATTATGAAGGGAAAGTTGAGGGGCAAGGGGAAAATGTGACGCTTTGGCTCCCAATCTTTTGCTAGAAACTCCACCTTGGATGATTCCGGTGCTATTCCTCCCTCTCCGCCCTCCTCTCTCTTACTTATGCCTAATATCCTAATCTCTTCTAAAGATGTACTTTCTACCCTCTCTGGGCTTAACACTAATAAGGCGTACGGTCCGGACGGTGTTCCTCCTGTTGTTCTTAAAAACTGTGCTTCCGTGCTGACTCCCTGCCTAGGCAAACTCTTTCGTCTCTGTCTATCCTCTAACGTCTTCCCTTCATGCTGGAAGTTTGCTCACATTCAACCTGTCCCAAAGAAGGGTGACCGCTCTCAACCCTCCAACTATCGTCCAATTGCTCTTATCTCTTGTCTTTCTAAAGTTTTTGAAACTATTCTTGCTTCCAAATTTCTTAAGCATTTCTCTTCTCATGATCTGCTCTCAGATCGCCAGTATGGCTTCCTTAAGGGTCGCTCTACTGGTGATCTTCTTTCATATCTTACTAACTCTTGGTCATCCTCCTTTCGGGACTTCGGTGAGACTTTTTCTATTGCACTAGACATATCGAAAGCCTTCGATAGAGTCTGGCATAAATCTTTAATTTCTAAACTACCCTCCTTCGGTTTCTATCCCTCCATCTGTGCCTTTGTCTCTAATTTCCTTTCCGGCCGTTCCATAGCTGCGGTTGTGGACGGCCATTGTTCACTTCCTCACCCTATAAACTCCGGTGTTCCTCAGGGCTCTGTCCTATCTCCTATTCTCTTTCTAATTTTTATAAATGATCTCCTTAACTGTACCTTAATTCCCATCCATTCATACGCAGACGACTCAACCTTACACTACTCCATTAGTTTTTCAGAACGCCCCAGCCAGCAATCCCTCAACGACAAACGTAATGAAGCCATAGAACTCTTAAATTCTGATCTAAATACTATTTCCAATTGGGGCAGAGAAAACCTTGTTAACTTTAATGCTTCCAAAACCCAATTTCTCCATCTATCTACCCGTCAGGATCTCCCAGCGGACTATCCCTTATTCTTCAACAATACAAAAATCAACCCTTCATCTTCTCTCAATATTCTTGGTGTCTCTTTTTCTTCTGCTCTCATTTGGAAGGACCATATTACCAGTCTTGCTAAGGCAGCCTCCCAGAAGCTGGGTGTGCTCAACCGCCTTAGGGGGTTCTTTTCCCCTGCACAGCTTCTTGCTCTGTACAGGGGCATAGTGCGCCCTTGTATTGAGTATTGTTCACATGTGTGGGGAGGTTCCTCTCACACCGCTCTCCTAGACAAAGTTGAAAGGAAGGCCTTTCGTATCATTAACTCCCGTCCACTCACCAACTCTCTGCAATCTCTCTGTCTCCGCCGCAATGTTGCATCTCTCTCGCTATTCTATCGCTACTATAATAATCAGTGTTCCTCAGAGCTATCCCAGTGCATACCACCTCCTTTACGTAGGGCACGTGGTACCCGTCTTGCAACTCAATCCCACCCCTACTCTGTGCAACTCTCCAACCCAAGAATGAAACGTTACTCTCAAACTTTCTTCTACTCAACATCTGAGCTCTGGAACTCTCTCCCAGAATCAGTCTTTCCCTCTTCCTATGACTTAAATTGCTTCAAACTCCGTGTGTCCAGGCATTTTGGCTCGAACGTCCCTTGATTTTGGCCCTGTCACTCTTTCAACTATGGGGGAGGCACTCGCTATAGGCAGTTATGCCTTTTGCCTCCCTCAATCACATAGAAAAAAAAACAAAAAAAAAATCTGCCAACTTTTAGGTTGGCAGTAGGGAGATTGATCCACGGAAAAGACGCCGTCACTTGAGATCTAGAAAATATATAAGTAAAAGGAACAGTCAGAGTAAGCTATGGGTATGGCAGAGATCGCTCAGCTCTCACTCTGATAGACCAGCCCATCACCACCGTTATCTACAGGGCTGAGGTTCTTCCTGTATGATTATTTGTCAGCTACTGACCTCCAGGGGGAGCTGAATTGTTGGGTATTAGCTGATGTCAGTGGCCATTACCGCCAATGACACCACCCCCTTCCAACATTAACACCATCGTGTTGTTCCCGGGTCAGAGCTGGGTCATGGGTAGCACTGTTATTTAAGCTTTAAATATTGTAGCTATTGCTCTGAGTCAAGCCGTAACTTATCTACAGGAAAATTGCACCTGCAGAGACCTGACTTTATTACAGTATATTCTGGTCACATAATACAGTATATACAGTACCGGTATGTATGTTGAATCTTTCTAAACGTATACATGTGAATATCGGTAATTGGTAAGCAATTATATATTAATATTGTAGTAATATACCGGTATGTAATATAGTGTGCAGGTCTGGCTGCTACAAAAGGTTCCATGCAACCCAAACGAATATAACGACGCACTTTAGTAATTTATGCGTGAACTATATGTATCACGAAAACAAACAGAAGACCTCTAAGAGTTTTGTCAACAGGAGATAGATGATCTTGGTCAAGCTATGACCGAGCAATAGATGCAACAGAAAAGTGATGAAGTGACCATCAGAAACCCAAGAGAAGAGCTGGCCAAACTCCGTGCTGGCCAGAACAATACCAATGATGAAGTAGGTCGTTTGGATTACCACGACAGACGATGTATCATCAAGATCGACGGACTGGATGAAACACCTGGTGAGAACCCTGAGCAGATGCAACACAAAGGGAGGAAGTTGCTAATGGACATCCTGAATATTCCTGAATCAAGGATTAATACTTCGTAACAAACTGGCAGTCCTCGACCTGGAGTAATGCGCTCTAATATTCTCACCATGGAGGAGCAGCACCAAAAGGAGCAGATTACAGGCAGCGGCAAGATGATAAAGGGCATCAACATCTACATGAATGGTGGCCTGCTTCCACGGATGGCGGTACAAAAATAATTACTACCCAAGTTTAAATACGGTCACATTAATCCTCTTAAAATGGGTATGGTACCAGTTTTACTATACCGTGTATTATAATATTCACACAGAGAATATTACAGTAAATGATATATTTTTTTCCGCCTCGAAAAACTTGACAGAATTTACGAAATATCAAAAAACACAAACGAAAACAAAAAATGTTTAGTTTGTCTATGTGGCCCGGTCGAAGGATAATTATGGCGTAATTAGGAAAAGTTCAGAAGGTGTTATAAATCTTACCTCTGATGTGGTAATTATAAAAGTATGACAGTCCATATTTCTCTATCTCCCCCAATTTACTGCGGCCATCGGTCACGCTTCCTCATCTATCTTTGCATGGGAACAAAAATGACACCCTTCTTATTTTTGTATATATATATATTAAACCCTTCATGTACCGGCGAAGTATATTTAATTATATTTTAGCTTTATTCAGGCGATTTTGTGCAGCTTAAGAAGGATGCATGTTAGCTATAAAAAGGAATAATAGAGATAGTCTCTAGCCTTTTAATTGGTAGACGTCCTTCCTAAACTGAATACAATCACTAATAGTTGCCAGAATAAAATGAAAAGAACGTCACTGGTACTGAACGGGTTAAGGTTGAATATATAATTATAAGATTGACAAGTGTGGTGTGTTCTGACGGTCCCAGGAGTATCTGCACAAACTATTTGAAGCCTTAATTAATCTTGAAGTATTAGGATGCTATTTTTATTATGACTACAGTTACACTATTTTAGACAGATTGTGAAGGGCCTCCCATGTCAATACAAGTCGCTGGACCTACTACAAATATCTCTTTAATTTTCATATAGAATTTCTAAGTCATGTTATTGTAGCCAGAATAAATTAATGAATTTGTTATGATGTACCGAAAGGGTTAATCCATGGGGGTGCACAACTTGTGGTTGAACGGTTACCGGGACGGTAGGGTTTGGTTACCGAGCAAGGAGAGACGGATGGTCAGTCTACTCATACCTGATACCTTCCTTTAATATGGATACCGGTACTTGAAATAAGTGACCATGTATACAGTTTTGTCTGGGGAGGTAAACTTTGTGAACCTGGATATAATACTACTACTACTAATCATAATAATAATAATAATAATACAAATACTACTACTACTACTAATAATAATAATAATAATAATAATAATAATAATAATAATAAAAATAATATTGAAAATAATAATAATAATACTACTACAAATAATAATGATAATAATAACAATATTCAATATTAATAATAATAATAATATAATTAATTGTACGTGTGTATGTATATACTATGGCACATACTCCATACCTGGAAGTGGCCGACTCAAGACAGAGCCCGAACAATGACAACACAACATAAAAAAAAAAAAAAAAAAAAAAAAAATATATATATATATATATATATATATATACTGTATATACCGCTATATATATACTGTATATATATATATATATATATATATATATATATATATATATATATATATATATATATATATATATATACTTATATATATATAAGATTCATACACATCTAGGTCACCCAGGAGAAGACACAGAGACCAAGGATCATGACCCTTCATATACACCGGCTCCCCGGGCCCGGCGCATGATGGACTATTATCTAACGTTTTGCAATTGACAATTAATAGGGCAAAACGTGTTCAAATCTCTAAATATACATGATGAAATATGGTGCATCCACAAAGACCACGCATGAAATAGCTATTGTAGTAGAACACTCTTATATATATATAGCTATTGTAGTAGAACACTCTTATATATATAGCTATTGTAGTAGAACACTCTTATATATATAGCTATTGTAGTAGAACACTCTTATATATATGCAGAGGACATGGGTTTATTGTAGTAGAACACTCTTATATATATAGCTATTGTAGTAGAACACTCTTATATATATAGCTATTGTAGTAGAACACTCTTATATATATGCAGAGGACATGGGTTTATTGTAGTAGAACACTCTTATATATATGCAGAGGACATGGGTTTATTGTAGTAGAACACTCTTATATATATAGCTATTGTAGTAGAACACTCATATATATAGCTATTGTAGTAGAACACTCTTATATATATGCAGAGGACATGGGTTTATTGTAGTAGAACACTCTTATATATATAGCTATTGTAGTAGAACACTCTTATATATATAGCTATTGTAGTAGAACACTCTTATATATATGCAGAGGACATGGGTTTATTGTAGTAGAACACTCTTATATATATAGCTATTGTAGTAGAACACTCTTATATATATAGCTATTGTAGTAGAACACTCTTATATATATGCAGAGGACATGGGTTTATTGTAGTAGAACACTCTTATATATATGCAGAGGACATGGGTTTATTGTAGTAGAACACTCTTATATATATAGCTATTGTAGTAGAACACTCTTATATATATATAGCTATTGTAGTAGAACACTCTTATATATATGCAGAGGACATGGGTTTATTGTAGTAGAACACTCTTATATATATAGCTATTGTAGTAGAACACTCTTATATATATAGCTATTGTAGTAGAACACTCTTATATATATGCAGAGGACATGGGTTTATTGTAGTAGAACACTCTTATATATATAGCTATTGTAGTAGAACACTCTTATATATATAGCTATTGTAGTAGAACACTCTTATATATATAGCTATTGTAGTAGAACACTCTTATATATATGCAGAGGACATGGGTTTATTGTAGTAGAACACTTATATATATGCAGAGGACATGGGTTTATTGTAGTAGAACACTCTTATATATATAGCTATTGTAGTAGAACACTCTTATATATATAGCTATTGTAGTAGAACACTCTTATATATATGCAGAGGACATGGGTTTATTGTAGTAGAACACTCTTATATATATAGCTATTGTAGTAGAACACTCTTATATATATGCAGAGGACATGGGTTTATTGTAGTAGAACACTCTTATATATATAGCTATTGTAGTAGAACACTCTTATATATATAGCTATTGTAGTAGAACACTCTTATATATATAGCTATTGTAGTAGAACACTCTTATATATATGCAGAGGACATGGGTTTATTGTAGTAGAACACTCTTATATATATAGCTATTGTAGTAGAACACTCTTATATATATAGCTATTGTAGTAGAACACTCTTATATATATAGCTATTGTAGTAGAACACTCTTATATATATGCAGAGGACATGGGTTTATTGTAGTAGAACACTCTTATATATATAGCTATTGTAG
>JBAKBP010025849.1:0-32679 GCA_037953745.1 Lithodes maja
CTGCGAGCATCTCTATTGCACACCATCACTTTACATTTATTAACATTCACCTCAGCTTCCTCCTCCTACAAACCACACCAAACTCTTTTACTACAGAGAGTGTGTGAAGGAAGGAAAGTTTTTGGAGTAATGGAAAGTATGTGGAAATTGAAAGATCTCGGAATGAAAGCAAAACGTGCAATATATCAAAGGATAGTTGTACCAACAGTGATGTATAAGGCTGAGACATGGGGTCTGAATGGACAAGAGAAAAGAAGTTTGGATGGGATGGAGATGAACTGCTTGAGGAGTATATATTGAGTAACACATAGAGAAGATTGAGGAATGAAGAGGGACACTCACGCGTACTAAAATTTGCTCAGGGATGGGTCCTTCCTTCCCCTACTCCACCCTGGGCAGGTGGAAGGGGGGAGTCGGGGCCTAGTCTACCCCCACCTTCCACCCCAAAACTATCCCCAGCTCCCCCATCTTCCTTCTCTAGCTGGCAGTTAGTGATTAGCGATGATTGTTCTCATTCACTGCAAATTATTGTTAAACCATCATTGCACATGCCTACAATGGCCAACATTTAAAATATATTAGGAATTTTTTAATACAATATACTGCATAACTGTATTCTCAAAATCAGTTTCTATACACAACGTGTATAGAGTTGAGTGGAGTAGGGGAAGGAAGGACGCACCCCTGAGCAACTTTTAGTATGCGTGAGTGTACGTAGGAGAGTGGGACAACAGGAACCCTTATTGGCCAGAGAAGAAAGAAGGGTGCTATTCTGGTATGGACATGTTGAATGAATGGGAGATGAAAGGCTTACAAAGAGAATATACGAGTCAGAAACATAGGGAAATAGATTGAGAGGAAGACCTTGGAGGAGATGGAGAGATGGTGTCATAAAAGCGTTGGAAGATAGAGATATGACTGAAGAACAGGCAAGACAAGTGGTAATGAATAGGAATGAATGGAGAATGCTTGTGAATAGGTCTTGATCTTGATTCTTGATTTAAGGGCTTTGAGGCCAGAGCCCTATTAACCCTGACGCAGTATTGGTCAAAGCCGCAGCGGCCTCCCTGCAAGGAGGCTCAAACGTCAGGGACCCAGGAGGGGCTGCAGAAGGGCAACAACACTCCTAGGACTCGAGGATGGAAGGGAAGATGAAGTGATGAACGATGACACCCGGCAGGAAGAAGACACATGGTGAAGTGAAGAGGCGAGGACGGAGAGGCCAACACAAACCCCAGAAGCTGAAGGCGGCCCTGGCACCGACGGAAAGGTGGGGCCCACTATGGAACCCCGAAGAAAGCCGAGGATTTGCCGATACCAGAGCCGACCAACGTGGGCGCCGCGTCCCTCCAGCGGGCGAGCCACGTGTCACAGGTCCAGGGAATCGCCGGCCCTCACCAACCAGAAAGGAGTCAAGATGGGGCAGAGTGACGTCGGCACAGTCGCATGATCAGAGGATGATGAAGGTAGAGCAGGGTAGCATGGAGGAAGGGGATGAAGCCGGGGGGAGAGGATGCGGAACCACCGACGCAGCAGACAATCACCGGGACCGACTGAAGTTCCCCCAAATAAAGCCACAGATTGCGCCGGGCACCGGGGACGTCCTACCGCGACTGCGATCCAACAGCAACCTTGTGAATACTGTAGATGAGTGATAACGCTGTCATAGAAAATGGGGGTCGGGTGCCAGTGAGACTATTTGATAGTCCATCAGGCGCCTGGCCCAGGGAGCCGGTGTATATTGTGAAGGGCCATGCCTGAAGGTAAGGTAGGTGGGTGTTGTGGTGTGGTTTCCCCTGCGTGTCTGCCTGCTGAGAAAGGAACCTCTCCGGGAGGTCTGGGACTGGGGATTGCTGGAGGCCCCTAGTGATCCTTGGTTTCTGGGTGTTCTCCTGAGCGACCTAGATGTGTGTGAGTTATATTTTTATTGATTCATATATATATATATATATATATATATATATACTGTATATATATTTATTTATATTATGTTTTGTTTTTCTGTTCGGGCTCTGTCTCGAGTCGGCCACCTCCAGCCACTGCGTATGTGCCTGAGAATATACATACATACATACATACATGCATATTTTTAAACTCTGTAACTCTTCTCTTCTCTTCCTTACTTTATATTCTACCTGCTCAGTTTTCTTACCTTAATTGTCCCTATCTTTCCCATTGGCATAGTTTTACCTCTGTCTCCCATATTAATGATTATCTTATTTTTAACTCTTTCTCGAATGTACAATCGAGGGTTCTAAGTGTTGTCATAGATTCCAGTGGTTTTCGCTCAAAAAGTGTTATTGGTATCTTTATAGTTACTGGGAAAAGTGCTTATCCCTCAAAGTATTAGTCAGTGTCCGAAACTTTGTGAAACATTTGACAACACTTATTAACCTCGACCGTACCAGCTTTTATTCTTAACTATAATGAATAACACTTATAATGCTTGCAATTGTTCACCATATCATACGTATTAATAAGCAATATCTAAACAATTAATGTCTTAATAATCAATGTATAAATAATTATGATCTTACCCAACTTTGTAACCCATCTCTTCTCTCCCGCCCCCCATATTTCGTCCATCCAATCCCCCTATCTCTCCCATTCTCCTATTTCTGCCTCTCTCTCGCCAGCTAATGAGACTCCGCGGGCCTTGTTAGCCAGGGAGACGTGTCGACGATTGGCCTGATTTGGACATATTGAAGAAAGGACGCCTCGGCATTAGTCTCGGCCACATACTTTTTTCATCATCTTTTTTTGTGTCACATTTGTTTTCTTCATACGCTGTGCTTCGTTTGTATATGTGCTACTCGCCCCCTTCACCTCGTAATGTATTCTGCTGTTGCATGCCTCACGATAATGCTATTCATTATTTAGCTAATGCTTAAATACTGTTTATAGTACACCCTCATTAAAATGTAATATACAGTAGAGATCTTTTCCACTTTTCCACAACTCAGATTGGTTCCTGAGCTCAATAATTGTTGTATTAAAATTATACTTTTAACTCCTTCTGTACCGATGACGTCTTTTTAATTATATTCTAGCTATATTTAGACGATTTTATGCAGTTTAAGAAGGACTGGAAGACTGGCATAATAGTCCCTTTTTATAAGGGCAAAGGGGAAAGAGCAGTGTGTGGTAACCACCGAGGAATATGTCTTTTAAGCGTAGTAGGGAAGGTGTACAGTAGGGTAGTGATTGAGAGAGTGAGAGTGAGAACGGAGAAATGGATAGGCGACGAGCAGGGAGGTTTTAGGAAGGGAAGAGGATGTGTAGATCAGATTTTTACCCTGAATTGTGTTGTGGAGAAATATCTGGAGAAGCAACAAAAGGTGTATGTTGCCTTAATGGACTTGGAGAAGGCCTATGATAGAGTGGATAGAGAAGACATGTGGAAAGTACTTAGAATATACGGAGTAGATGGCAAGTTGCTGAAAGCAGTGAGGAGCATGTATGAGGGTGCAAAGGTGGCAGTATGTGTGGAGAATGAGCAGAGCGAGTTCTTTGACCTGAGTGTTGGGTTGAAACAGGGGTGTGTGATGTCCCCGTGGTTGTTTACTGTATATATGGATGGAGTCATGAAAAAATACTAGTAAGAACAGTGGATGTTGGTGTATCGCTGAAAAGGGAGGGAAATGAGTGGAAACTGCCTATACTGATGTTTGTGGATGATACAGTTCTGATGAGCGATAATGAATGGGAGTTGCAGGGTCTGATAAATGAGTTTGGAACAGTGTGCGAAAAACGGAATTTGAAGGTAAATGCGGGGAAGAGCAAGGTTATGGTCTTCGAAAGGGTTGAAGTCACAGAGTGTGAGGTGAAGTTGAACGGTCAGGCTATGGAGATCGTCAGCTCTTTTAAGTATCTGGGCAGTGTGTTGAGTAAAGATGGGACTATGGATGAAGAAGTGCGGGAGAGGGTGCAACAAGGGAAGAGGGTTGTAGGAAAGTTGAAAGCAGTAACAAGAAATAGAGTGGTCAGTATGGAAGTGAAGAAGTCCTTGCATGACAGTGTGGTAATCCCGTCACTAACTTACGGAAGCGAAGCATGGACGTTCGGGAAGAGACTCAGACCAAGAGTGAGAGCGGTGGAAATTAGTTACTTGAGAAGTGCGTGTGGAGTTACATGGAGGGATAGACAGACGAATGAGGAAGTAAGAAGGAGGTGTGGTGTGGAGGTAGATGTGCTGGAAAGTGTGAAAAGTAACAACTTGAGATGGTTCGGCCATATGGAACGTATGGGAAGCGAGAGAATGACTAAGAGGGTGTACGAGAGCGAGGTGGAAGGACAGAGAGGGAGAGGTAGACCGAAGGAGAGGTGGAAGGATGGAGTGAGGAAGTATATGAATGAAGGCAGTGCTGGTTGGGAGGAGGGGCATCGACTGACTGGGGACAGAGGTGCATGGGGGCGGTTCGTTCATGGCCACCCCTTCGGGGATCACGGCGTCAGGCAATAGATAGATAGAAGAAGGATCTGTGGTAGTAAGAAGGATCAAGTGAGATAGTTCAAAGCCTGCTAATTACTGGAGGCCCTTTAAAACTGAATACAATCGTCTAATAGTAGCCAGAATAAAGTTGATGGTACGGTACCGGTAATGAAGGGGTTAATGAAGATAATAGTTGCTTCATAAACGTTATTCCATACTGCTTATTAGGCAATTCCATCAGGACTTCTGAAGCATCTAAGATACAATAAAGCAATGTTATATTCGATACTGATTAAAATGGTTGCTTAGCTATTAATGCTCTATGTCTGTATATCACGTGGTACCGCATATTAAAGTCCATCGTCTCTTGGGTATCTCCAGGTTTAATCAGTCCATCTCTTTTCTTCTTGTTTAATTAATGGTAATTTTCTAAATTAATTTACTCCTTCTCTATAATATACAGCAGACTGGGTAACATTCGGATAGTTATAATATTACCATACAAACCATTGAAGTATTGAAGTAAGTTCGCCATTTTAATATTATACATACTATATTGGTCTTGTCAGGATAATTCTAAGGCAGTTAGTATCCTGTATATTCTACACTTTTGTGTTGTTATATTACTAGTTGATTTAATCTCAACAGCATCTGGGGCATAACAGATACGTTGCCACAAAAGCTCAGCAAAGGTGTATGCGGTGTAGAAAATATGCTTTAGTTTTCGATCACAATTTCGTACATTTTGATGCCAAACTCAGGTCGAGGGCATGGTTGGGAGGCTGCTGCCACATGCATGGATGATAAACCAAGGTGTGTCTCACACTGACAATAGGTCAATAGGTCTATATGGTAACACTGCGATAACACACCATGGATCTTTGACCAGAAGAGGGGTCGGAGCGTGTAGGTGGTGGTATTGAATGTGACTCATGTATGAATGACAGCCCTAATGTACTAAGATACAATTAGCCTACTGACCTACGTGACAACACTGCAAGTATTTGCTGGGTCTAAGGCCAGGTGAAAGGGCTGGGGTGTGTTAGTAGTGTTGAGTGGGGGAGTAGTTGATGCCACATGTATGGATGACAGCTAGTACACGCTAATAGTATTCAATAGGCCTATTGACCTATGTAGCACCACTGCAAACATAATTATGCCTTGTGGGTCTATAGCCAGGGAGGGGGACTGGGATGTGTAGGTGGTAGTGAGTGGTGGGGTAGATGTTGTCACATGCCTGGAGGAGCGCTCGAACATGCTTCAAATAATTATACAATAGGCCTACTAGCCTAACTGGCAACACCACAAGCATGCACACATGCACACACACTGAATTACTACGAGACCATTGAGTAGTTAATTTGTACTCTGACCTACCTCCACCCATTTCTGGATGAGCAATAAGCAGGTTTAACATCAACGAGTAAAAAAGTTTAGCTTTTTTCAAGACATTCTTTAAAAACGATTTTGTCTAGGAAATAACTGTACAAGTACAATTAGATTTACCTAAAATAGAGAATAGTCAAGGAACAGATGAGGCGACTGACGTGAGTGGATGTGGACATGGACGAGCTGTACATCATCACCACCCTGGTCTTTCAGATGGGTCCTTTGCAGAAGACCAGCTATATACAGTACTGGTTCACCGACCCACTTGTCAACAAAGCCATCTATTCCCAGACTATGCACATACACTAATTTGCAGATATAATGGGAAACTTGCATTTTTACAACATTATCGTCAATAAATTCCATGACTTGCTACCTGACACTACGAGAAGAACCCGACCCACCTTTGGCAATCTCCAGAACACCTTCAAAACCTCCTTCAACCCACACTAAATGCAAATGCCTTTGGTTCGGGCTCAAGCTCTTTGTTCTGTTAGACTGTCAGACAGTGTATTTTCAGCATATGAACCTGTACACTGGCAAGGACACAGACTTACATCTATCTGCTGGTGTTGGTATATCTGGGCAAGTGGTATCTCGACAGGGGCACATATTGTATGCTGATAACCCCCCAGGGAATAAGGGGGCCTTCACTTAAAGTGGAGGAAAAAATAGAATATGCCCCACGCATCCTACTACGTGTCTACAAGGCGACTAATAAGGTGGATGGCGTTAGACTTGCGGACCAACAGCCATTACTATACAATGAAGTCTTGTTATTGGCGCTGGCATTGTTTTCATATGACAGCGCTGTGACAGGGCTTCATTGTTCTAGTCCAAATTGCCTAATGGCGGCACACTGGCGGTGGATGTCGCTCACTTCCCAGTTATGTAATGTTTGAGAAAAGCCGAATAAATCGAAATGGAGGTGGCGTTTTACTTTATATCAAAGAAAGTCTTAACCCTACCCTCTTGTCAAAACCTCAAATTGTGAACGTCGACGCATCTTTTGTGCTAATAAAGAATAATAAAGGTACCAAAATAATACTTGCATTAATATACAGACCTCCAGCTCAATCAGTGCAAACTGACCGAGAAATTTACGAACAAATTGCAGATGTAAGTAACTCACAAGATACCGTAATTTTTGGTGACTTTAATTTACCTGTGACCAAGTGGGGCGATACTCTTACTTCACACTCTGGACATGACTTGTATACGAACTTGCAAGAGAGTTCGCTTTATCAATTTGTTGGAACGCCGACCCGTGGTAATAACGTTCTTGACATTGTACTTGCAACAAAAGAAGAATTAATAGAGAATTTGAATGTTGGTGATGAATTCAGTAACAGCGACCATCGTACGATAACTTTCACTTTAAAGTTTACTAGTAGCGAACCAAATAGTAGCATCGAAAAAGTCCCTAATTTCAAGAAAGCAAACTTCCATAAACTTAGAGCTATGTTTAAAGAAACTGACTGGAGCTTTTTAACTCACAATAACGACATAAATACATCTTGGAAGTTATTCGAAGCCACTTACCTAAAAGCAGTGCAAGACTGCATACCATCGAAAACTCGGCGTCCAGGCCATAATAATAAGCCCAAATGGTGGAATAAAGATATTTCAAACTGCCTGCTTGCTAAAAAATTTGCTAATGATAGATTAAAATCCTCACAAAATGACGAAGAACGGCTGAAATTTGTAGAGCTACGACGCAAAGCCAAAAAGTTAATTAAGCAAAGTAAAAAGACCTTAGAGTTACATATTGCGAATAAAAGTCAAACAAACCCGAAAGAATTCTATAGTTATATCAGAAAGAAAAAAGTCGTTACTTCAACTGTTGGACCGTTAGTCGATGAAAATGGAGAATACACCAAAGACGAAGAACAAATGAGTAATGCCTTCAATACCTTCTTTGCATCAGTTTTTACAACAGAAGACCTCAGTGATATCCCTACACCATCGCCGATTCAGATTGATAATTCAGATGTTCTAAGCAATATCACCGTTACAGAGAGAGAAGTATTGAATTGTTTAGATAAACTCAAGGTAAATAAAACGCCTGGACCTGATACAATCTCGCCTAGAGTTCTAAAGGAAGCTAAGGATGAGCTCTCTAAACCACTGACATTACTATTCAATAAATCCTTGCAGTCTGGAACTATGCCTGATCAGTGGAAGCTAGCCAACGTAACACCGATATTCAAAAAAGGCAGCAAATCCCTACCCAGTAACTATCGTCCAATTAGCTTAACCTCAGTTGTATGTAAAATGCTAGAAACGGTCATACGAGACAGACTCGTAAATCACTTAGAGGAAAATAACATACTTAAAGATACTCAACACGGCTTTCGTAAAAAACGTTCCTGTTTAACAAACCTCTTAGACTTCTTCCACGATATCCTCAACCTCTACGATGAGAGTAAAGCTGTAGATATTATATACCTTGATTTTCAAAAGGCCTTTGACAAAGTTCCCCACAAACGTTTACTGCTAAAACTAAAAGCGCATGGAATACATGACGGTGTGTTGAAATGGATAGAAAATTGGCTCAGCGACAGAAAGCAAAGAGTAGTCATAAACGGTAAGGCATCAAAATGGACCAATGTAAGTAGCGGGGTACCCCAGGGATCGGTACTAGGACCAATTCTCTTTCTAATTTATATCAACGACATAGATGAGGGTCTCACCTGTACAATCTCAAAATTTGCTGACGATACAAAAATTGCAAATAGCGTACTCTCAAAAGAACAAGTTGACGATATGCAACACAATCTAGATAAATTGTCATGTTGGGCCCAAATTTGGCAAATGAGTTTCAATGCGGATAAATGTAAAGTACTACATATCGGATACCTAATATTATTTTTATTAATCTCACCACCACACCCCCAATGAAATTAATTAAAGTATATATGATCCACCGGAATGAGAAAGCAAACTATTCGATGAATGGCACTCAGCTTAAGAATGTAAACAGAGAAACCGATCTGGGAGTAACAATATCGAGTAACCTAAAACCGAGTCAACAATGTTCAGAAGTTGTTAAGAAGGCAAACAAAATAATTGGTTTTATAGGCAGGTCATTTGAGCATAAATCCAAAGAAGTTATCCTAACCCTTTACAATTCATTAGTCCGCCCTCTTCTGGAATACTGCGTTCAATCCTGGTGCCCTTATTACCAAAAAGATATAAACAAGCTAGAACGAGTTCAACGTAGAGTTACCAAAATGATACCTAGCCTAAAGAACAAACCATACGAAGAGCGTCTTAGAGAATTAAATCTATTTCCTTTAACCCAGCGCAGATTAAGAGGTGACTTAATTCAAGTGTTCAAAATCATCAAAGGCATCGACAATATGAACTGTAGTAAGTACTTCACTATCGACCAATCTAATTACACGCGGGGAAACGGTTGCAAAATTATTGGTAAATCTTTTAACTCACACGAATCTAAGAATTTCTTCTTCAATCGAGTTGTCAACTTGTGGAATGGGCTTCCCCTAAACGTTATAGACTGCATCACCGTTGATTCATTTAAACTCCGCCTAGACAAATATCTCGCATCAAACCCGCGACTGACTGCGTTTGTAAATGAATAACTTTATTTTATCCCCCCCTCAGTTATTAACCCATTTGTCCCCTACTAACTTCCTAATCCTGCCACAGACATTAGTTCCAGGGCAGTAATTCCCTTTCCAATGTTCCCTTACCCACTCTAAACCACTGTTTGGACACTTGATCCTCAGTGTTTTGGAGGACAAGCAACCTAGAAGGGTCACTAGATCTGTTGTTGCTTGATTTCCTTTGTACTCCTTCCTTTGTACTCCCTCCGGAACCGGAACTGGAGCCTTGGGCCCAACCTGGACGAAATGGATCCAGAGGGTACAGTACGTAGTGTTTCTCCGGACTGGCACTCTCCGCCCAACAGTATAGGGGCCCGAACCTGGTTGTAGCATTCCAGGAGGCTGCCCTGTCATTGGGTGAAAAATACCGGACCAGTCGTAGTGCAGTGTACGCGCATGGAGTGCGTCCCTGCGGCTGGTTCTGGTGGGACGCACCGAGGCCACTGGATCCTACCCCCTTGTAATCTCTTAGGGGAAGGTGCTGGGAATGGTCCCCGCGGTAGACTGGAGCCGGAGTTCTGGGGGGGGGGGAGGGGGTGATGCCCATTTGCCAGCCTAATCACCAATTATGACTAAACCTAAAGAGAAACAACGTAAGTCTGATGATCCAAAACTGCACAGGATACGGACAAATTCCCCCAGCAGTCTCTGATTTGCTAGTGTGAATTTTGGTAGTTTGAATCTGCATGCAAATGAAGTGGCTGAGGTGTGTGAGAGGAGGCGAGTGGACGTCTGCTGTGCCCAGGAAACACTCTGGAAAGTGTATGGGGCACAGTGGATTGTTGGCAGAAAGAAAAGATATAGGATTACTGTAAGGGGGTTGAGACTGATAAAGCGAAAGGGTATTCTGGTAGCCTGAAGAGCAGGCGGAAAGTGTGCTTCAGATTACGAGAGTTAGTGAAAGGCTGATTGTTTTAAAGTTGAAAGTTGGGGAAAGAATTCTGAATGTGATATCTGCATATGCCCCACAGGTTGGCCTACAGAAAGAGAAAGGAGAATTTCTGGAATGACACCGTCAGTTTCATTTCAGGCCTCTTGGAGAATGAAATAACAATCCTGGGAGGGGACCTAAATGGTCACGTGGGAGCATCTGCAGATGGGTACAAGGGAGTACATGGAGGAAATGGCTACGGAAGGAGGAATCTGAAAGGCGAATATATACTGGAGTCCTGCATTGCACTCAACATGGTTGTGTGTAAAATAAAGTTCAAGAAAAGACAGAGCCATCTGGTCACATATAACTCTGTGGTCTCCAGTAGCCATATAGATTATTTCTTGGTTAACAGGAAAGACTGGAAACTGGTTCGAGATGTAAAGGTCATCCCGAGCGAAGAATGTGTCCCCCAGCATAAGCTACTTGTGTGTGACATGAGCTTATACAGAGATCCTGGGCACAAGAAGGTATAAATGCCCAAAAGGAGAGTGTGGCTGCTGAAGAACAAGGAAGTTATGGATAGGTTTCATAGTGAACAGGAGGAAACTAATAGAAATAAGGAAGCTAGGCCTACCGATGTAAATAGTCAATGGAATTTCCTTAAGCATTGCCTTCTCACTGCCACTGACAAAGTCTGTGGGAAAACAAAGGGTCACCCCAGGAATAATACCTCCTGGTGGTGGAATGATGAGGTAGAACATACTGTGAAAGAGAAAAGGAGATGCTTCAAATCATGGAAGAAGGGAGGCAGTAAGGAGGAATACCAGGCAGCTAAACGAACTGCCAGAAGAGTTATTTACAATGCTAAAAGAGGCATTAAGGACCTTGTCCTCGAACAAATGTGTAACACTGACAATCCCAAAGGCATCTTCAATCTAGCTAGGCGAGTTAAAAATTACAGTAGGGATATTATAGGTAAAAAGTGTGTTAGAAACGATAATGGGAAGATTGTGTATGCAGAAGATGAAGTCAGAGAAGCATGGAAGGCACACTATGAACGATTGCTAAATGTAGAGTTTGAATGTGATAATGAATAGCTTAGTATCGAAAAACCAATATCTGGACCCCCTCCTTTGATAGCACCAGCTGTAGTGAGCGGCGCAAACAATAAAATGAAGGACGGTAAAGCTCCAGGGTGCTCTGACATTGTCGCTGAGATGATAAAAGCCTCATGGGAGACTGGTGTCAGCTTAGTCACTGAGATGATGAAGACCATTATTAAAGATGAGAAAATCCCAGAGGTTTGGCACAAAAGTGTAATAGTAAATATATACAAAGGAAAAGGGGATGCGCTAGATAGAGGTAATTATAGGGGCCTGAAAATGCTTTACCAAATCATGAAGGTCTGTGAAAGAGTCTTTGAGGTTATGATCAGGCAAAGCATCTCCATTGATGATGTGCAGTTTGGTTATATGCCAGGACGTGGTATGCTACCTTCATGGTCAGGCAGATACAGGAAAGATAATTACTAAAAGGCAGGGATCTTTACTTTGTGTTTGTAGACCTGGAGAAGGCTTTTGACAGGGTGCCTAGAGATGTTGTGCAGTGGGCTATGAGGTAACTTGGTGTGGAATAGTGGCTGGTGCATGTGATAATGAAAATGTATGAGTATTCGCAAACTGCGGTGAAGGTGAAAGGTGTACTGAGTGAGGAGTTCACAGTCCTACTTGGAGTTCATCAGGGTTCAGTGTTAAGCACCCTCCTCTTTATTATGGTCCTTGAGGCACTGTCTAGAAATTTTAGGTCCAAACTCCCGTGGGAACTGTTTTATGCAGACAATTTAGTCCTAATAGCTGACAATGTGCAAGATGCTGAGGCCAAATTCAGAAGATGGAGAGAGGGCATGGCGAGCAAGGGTTTAAGAGTCAATATTAACAAAACAAAGGTTATGCATTGTAGATTGAGACGAGGCAATGTGGAAAAGAGTGGTGCATACCCATGTGCAATGTGTGGAAATGGTGTGGGCGCTAACCTGACTCGGTGAAGCATCTGTCGATGTTGGGTGCACCATGGGAGTAAGCGCTGTACTAGAATAAAAGGACCCCTGCCATAGGATAAGTCAGAAATCCAGAAATTTGAGTGCGCAGTGTGCAAGGGCGAGCGTGTGTTAAATGATGATCCTGTGGCTGTGAATTTTAAAAATGAGTCATTGGAGCTGGTGGACAAGTTTTGTTACCTAGGAGATACCATCTCTGCCGGTGGTGGGGCCGAGGCTGCCACTGTCGCTTGAATTAGATGTGGCTGGGGGAAGTTCAGAGAACTGCTGCCACTTCTGATCATGAAAAGAATGCCTCTCCCCTGAAGAGAAAGGTGTATGCCTCATGTGTTAGAAGTGCAATGACGTATGCCTCAGAATCATGGGCCGTTAAAGTAGAGGATGTCAACAGAATGAAAGGTAATGAGATGAGAATGGTGAGATGGATGTGTGGGGCCTAGCTGCAGGATAAAATAACAAATGATGAGCTGAGGAGACGTTCAGGTATAAAGAGTATTATCGAGGAGATGCGTACAAGTAGACTGGGATGGTATTGGCATGTGGAGAGAATGGATGAACAAAATTGGTTGAAAAGATGCAGATCTGTGATTGTGGAGGGAGCTGCACCAAGGGGTGGACCGAGGAAGACCTGGGATTGGACTATACGTGCAGATCTCAAATCCAGATATTTGACAAGCGAAGCAGCCCTTAACAGGGTTGCCTGGAATGCCGCCATTAGGACAAAATGCTGAAACTGCCCATATGTGTGGACAACTCAGTCTTAAAACTGATATAACTGATACACCAGTCCCTTGGTCTTGCACTATCTCAACAACATGAAAACTGGCATTTCTGGTCCTGTACAAAGAAGAGGAACTGCAAACACATGCCGAAGATGGGTACCTGACAACATATGAGGGGAGATGTTGTGTTTAACCAGTTTAACAACATCCTGGCCATTTTATGGGAGGACAAGAGGGAGGTCAACCTATTGTCAACCATCCATAAGGCCAAAATAGTCAGATCGCAGAATATCGACAGGGCCACTGGTGACCAAATCCAGAAACCTAAAGCAGTTCTAAACTATAACATAAACATTATCCACATGTGCCTGGTTTACAAGTCATATGCAATTTTTTCATCAGTGAAATGCACAAGAAGAATATGAAATGGCACAGAAAAAGTCTTTCATCTTCTGGGCATGTTCACCCACAAACGCTCACATCCATCATCAGCTCGATGAATGATGTGGGTGAGCATGTCCAGGAGATGGAAGACTATCTCTGTACCACTTCATATTCTTGCTGACACATTCCACTGACGAAATCATGGCATATGACTACTCATGTCGCAAACAGTTCATCAGTAGCAGTAGTCGTTCCCTAGGCTGCCGGGCCGAACAGCCACGAGCTCCTAAGGAAGGCTACGGCTGAGACTGGGTTTTCCCACAAGGTTGAGATAAAGGAGTGTGTATTGCGTTGTTGGTGTAATTTGTTGTGTGCTATGCAGTCTTCCATAATGTGTTTAATAGTGTGTGGTGTGGTGTTACAGCCTGGACAGGTATCCTGGATGGAGTCATGTAGCCTCTTCTGACTACTCAGAAGGGCCTAACCAGGCCTCACGGGAAAGGAGGGTTTCTGAGGGATGGACTTTGGGTGGTTGTGCATATAGGTGAGTGTTGTCTTTGAGTGACTGGATTAATCAGTGGGTGATTTGAGTATGGATATGCTACTGGAGGCTGGTTTGGGGTGGGTAAAGCAAGTGTCACACTATGCCGAATTAAGTGCCGACGCTCCACGACTTAAGGGTCGGGAGCAGGTCTTTGCCTACATCGCCGCGCGACATGGGTGGGCGCCAACTCAAAAGAGACGTCGGGAGAGGTCATCAGGGGCCTCAAGAAAAGTTCGACACGCATAAACTTCAAAAGTTGAGTCGGCGGGAGGTGAGGTCAAGGAAATGGACGGGACGGGGACGGTAGGCAGGCGGCATCAGGCATCGACCTGTCTGCGTCAGACAGGTACCGGTAACGCCCAGGCGGCATCATAGGGGGAGGGCATACCGTGAGTCCGCGACCTGGCAACGTCGCACGGGACATCGTTGATAAGAGGGTCTTGGGGGTGTTTGTTTTAAGCTTGATGGAGGTCTAGCGAGGAAACTAAAAAAATAAATGAATATATAAATAAATAGACCCCCAAAAATCACCACTGTTCCTTTAATCCGATCCCATCAAAGAGTGATTGTCTATAAACCCTTTCAATGGTGGTGACGTCTGTTTTGCCTTAGTTCTGCCCTACTTAGACGATTTTATGCAGCTTAACCCGGCAAGCGCGATAGGCCTCACGGAAGGCTTCCTATAGGGAACGCGATAGGCCTCACGGAAGCAGGACCATAAAAAAAAGCTTTCCAAAAAAAAAAGGGCCTATCAAAAAAAAAAAATTTGTCTCTAGGTGAGATAATTCCCCTCCAGTACTCATCCATGTAAATCTCACCCACCCCCCTCCCCTCCTTCCCCACCTTATTCCCCCCTCCCTCCCCTCCTCAATTATCACCTATTTTCCCTCTTATTATCATCATTTATCGGTTATTTTTCTCTCCCGCGATAATGTAGCACAAGTGGGTTGCAGAAAAGATCGATATGTAACACCCTGACACCAGCCCACACCGCCCCGCTTGTCTCAGTTACCTCACAGACAGCGAGAGAGGAGGGTTGACTGTAGCTCTCTCTCGCCTGACATTACGACCGGGTGGCCAATATCTTCGTTTTTCACCACCCAAATGCTTTTCCCACTTATTTTAGCACTCTTGAAGGTTCATATATACATCATATATGTAAAATAAAAGCATACCGAAAACAAATAATGGTCTATATTGTAAATATAACGAATTCTGTCAGAATCCAAGGCTAGAAATACACAAATAACTACCCTAGCTCCTAGGGCTATTTAGCGCTTAACAGGTTAAGAACGGTCTTTGGGAGTTAAGAGAGATAAATGAGAGGAATGGAGGTCTTGTGATTGCTACAGGCCTTTCGTATGCATAATAAAATAACCTAATAGTTGCCAGACTAAAACAAGAAAGACGTCACCGGTACTGAAAGGGTTAACTGTAGATGGCCTTGTTTTACCAATTACTCACAGAACCACTTAATTAAGGGGAGATGGGCGTATTTATTTGCTCAGTTATGGATCTTTTTATGTGTTTTTAGTTTCCTCCCTAGATCTCAAACTTAATAGCCCCCCCCCCCCCCCCCCCCCACACACACACACACAAACGTTGCCACCGACGGACCGGTTTTCCTCGGTCGGGGTCAAGTGTGACGGAGTAGGGGTCCAGTGTGACAGGGCGGCTGTCCATCGTTGCCGTAGTATCTATAGGCGCCGCCCTACCTCCTATAGGCGCCGCTCGTCAGGAGCGTTGTCGCCAACCAGTTTGCGCGCTACGGCGCATGACGCCGCCCCGGCGGCGTCATTTATCTCCCTTAGGTCTTCCATGGCCGCTCGACCCCGTCCAGTTGCCATTAGGCGGCGTGCCCGTCCATAGTGCCCGCCATGGGCGTCCCGTCCCGCGATCACCCACGTTACTCGGCAGTGGTCTCCCCCTTCCATCGCCACTCCTTAAGTCGTGGAGCATCGGCACTTAATTCGGCATAGTGTGACACTGCTTAAGGGAGGAGTGATGACAGTATTTGTGTATTGCTAGGTGTTGTTTTGATGTTTCTTGGTGTGTGTGGGTGTTCTGCCAAGTAGTGTACATACATACATACATAAAATTTTAAGACTGAGTGTTCCACACATAAGTGCAGTTTCAGTCTCTTGTCCTAATGGCGGCATTCCAGGCAACCCTGTTAAGGGCTGCTTCACTTGTCAAGTTCTTGGATTTGAGATCGGCGCGTATAGTCCGATCCCAGGTCTTCCTCGGTCCACCCCTTGGTGCAGCTCCCTCCACAATCACAGACCTGCATTTTTTCACCCAATTTTGTTCATCCATTCTCTCCACATGTCCATACCATCCCAGTCTACTTGTACGCATCACCTCGCTAATACTCTTTATACCTAAACGTCTCCTCAGCTCAACATTTGTTATTCTATCCTGTAGCCTGGCCCCACACATCCATCTCACCATTCTCATCTCATTACGCTCCATTCTGTTGACATCCTCTACTTTAACGGCCCATGTTTCTGAGGCAAACGTCATTGCACTTCTAACACATGAGGCATACACCTTTCCCTTCAGGGGGAGAGGCATTCTTTTCATGGTCAGGATTGGCATCAATTCTCTGAACTTCCCCCAGCCACACCTAATTCTAGCAACAGTGGCAGCCTCAGCCCCACCACCGGCAGAGATGGTATCTCCTAGGTAACAAAACTTGTTCACCAGCTCCAAAGACTCATTTCCAAAATCCACAGCCACAGGATCATCACTTAACACAAGCTCGCCCTTGCACACTACGCACTCAAATTTCTCTATTTCTGACTTATCCTTCGGCAGGGGCCCCTTTATTCTACTACAGCGCTTACTCCCATGGTGTACCCAACATCGACAGATGCTAAATTGAATTGAGTTAACGCCCACTCCCTTTCCACACACTGCACATGGGTATGCACCGCTCTTTTCCACATTGCCTCGTCTCAAACTACAATGCATAACCTTGGTTTTGTTAATATTGACTCTTAAACCCTTGCTCGCCATGCCCTCTCTCCACTCTCTGAATTTGGCCTCAGCATCCTGCATACTGTCAGCTATTAGGACTAAATCGTCTGCATAAAACAGTTCCAACGGGAGTCCGCCTCTAAAAATTCTAGACAGCGCCTCCAAGACCATAATAAAGAGGAGGGGGCTTAACACTGAACCCTGATGGACTCCAACACGGACTGCGAACTCATCACTCAGTACACCCTTCACCCTCACCGAACTTCGCGAATCCTCATACATCTTCATTATCACACGCACCAGCCACTCTTCCACACCAAGTTTCCTCATAGCCCACTGTACAACATCTCTAGGTACCCTATCAAAGGCCTTCTCCAGGTCCACAAACACAAAGTAAAGATCCCTGCCTTTTAGTAAGTATCTTTCCTGTATCTGCCTGACTATGAAGATAGCATCGGTTGTACCACGTCCTGGCATAAAACCAAACTGCATATCATCAATAGAGATGCTTTGCCTGATCAAACCCTCAAGGACTCTCTCACAGACCTTCATGATTTGGTCAAGCATTTTCAGGCCCCTATAATTTCCTCTATCTAGCGCATCCCCTTTTCCTTTGTATATAATTATTTACTATTACACTTTTGAGCCAATCCTCTGGGATTTTCTCATCTTTAATAATGGTGTTTATCAACTCAGTGACTAAGTTTACACCAATCTCCCCTGAGGCTTTTATCATCTCAGCGACAATGTCAGAGCAACCTGGAGCTTTACCGTCCTTCATTTTATTGATTGCGTCGCTCACTACAGCTGGTGCTATCAAAGGAGGGGGCCCAGATATTGGTTTTTCGATACTAAGCTGTTCCTTATCCCATTCAAACTCTACATTTAGCAATCGTTCATAGTGTACCTTCCATGCTTCTCTGATTTCATTTTCTGCATACACAATCTTCCCATTATCATCTCTAACACACTGTTCACCTATAATATCCCTACTGTCATTTTTAACTCGCCTAGCTAGGTTGAAGGTCCCATTGGGATTGTCAGTGTTACACAGTTGTTCGAGGACCAGGTCCTTAATGCGATTTTTAGCATTGTAAATAACTCTTTTGGCAGTTCGTTTAGCTGCCTGGTATTCCTCCCTGCTGCCTCCTTTCTTCCATGCTTTGAAGCATCTTCTTTTCTCTTTCACAGCATGTTCTACCTCATCGTTCCACCACCAAGAGGTCTTATTCCTGGGGTGACCCTTTGTTTTCCCACAGACTTTGTCAGTGGCAGCGATAAGGCTATGCTTAAGAAAGTTCCATTGGCTATTTACATCGTTAGGCCTAGCTTCCTTATTTCTATTCATTTCCTCCAGTTCATTATGAAACCTATCCCTAACTTCCTTGTCCTTCAGCAGCCACACTTTCCTTTTGAGTATGTAAACCTTCTTGCGCTTAGGATCTCTGTATAAGCTCATGTCACACACAAGTAGCTTATGCTGGGGGATACATTCTTCGCTCGGGATGACCTTTACATCTCGAACTAGTTTCCAGTCTTTCCTGTTAACCAAGAAGTAATCTATCTGGCTACTGGAGACCCCAGAGTTATATGTGATCAGGTGGCTCTGTCTTTTCTTGAGTGTATTGGGTGGTGTAGGTTTGTGGAGGCTGCGGCTATAATTTGTGTGCCTCTCATATCAAGGTGATCCTTGATATTGAGGACTTTGGTTTCTTGGTGTAGGTGGTCTGTAGGTGTGATAGTTGTGCAGCCAGTGATTAATTTGAGGGATTTGTTTGTACAGTATGTAGGATGTTGTGATGTGTTTCAGTGAGGTTAGAAGCCCAATCAGGTCTAGATATTCCATCACTGAACATATATATAGTTTGCATACTATGGTGGTAGTTTATTTGTTATGCTCAAATGTTGCATGGACTAGTGACTTGAGGGCGTTGAGTCTTGGTGTCAATTTGCTTTTGATGTTTGAAATATGTTGTTTAAATGACATTGATGTATTGTATGTTACACCAAGGATTGTGTGTGTATGTGTGAGTTTTTGGGGATGATGTTTAAGGGGAGGTGAGGGACATGGCAATTTTCTATTGTCCAGTTTGTTGGGAAGGTCGCTGTAGATTTGGCTGGGGCTAGTTTGAGTCTGTTTGTGGTGAACCAGTCGAGTAGTGTGTTGAGATACAGTAGAAGGAGATGTGCGGCTGTGTTTGCGTCTTGGTGTGAGTGTTATGTCGTTTATGTAAGAGGCTGTGTGTGTCTGAGGTGTGTGGGGTGTGGGTAAGTCGTGCATGTATAGGAAAAAGAGCGTTGGTGACAAGACGGATCCCTGAGGGACTCCGTTTGTAACATTTCTGAAGTTCGATGACTGGCCGGCAAATGTTGCGTGCGCAGATCAGCCTTCTAGATAATTAGCCAGCCAGCCATCATTTTGTGTTGTTGTGCATGTTTATGTTGAGAATTTTGTTGGTAAGGTTGTAGTGGGGCATGGCATCAAAAGCTTTACAGATGTCAATTGTAACAAGAAGTGTTCTATGTGCTGGCCTAGCTGAATTGATGCCATCAAAAAGTTTTTGTGGTTTGAAAGAAGGGTGTTTGGGATGTAACTAGGCCCTAGGGGAATGTGAGGTGTGGTTAGTTGTAATATAAGACATTCGGTAACTTTTGAGGGGGTGCAGAGGAGAGTGATGGGTTGGTTCGGGATTTCGATGATGATACCATGCTTCGAGATGTTGGGCAATGTGTTGTGTGAATAGCTGTAGTTTGATATGTTGGTGAGTGCATGAATGCCTCGTGGTCCCAGGTGTCTAAGGTGTATGTTACTTATATTGGCTGGGCCACAGGCGGATGAGCCTTAGAAGTTATTGGTGATGTCCTTTACCTAATTGTTAATGAAGGGTGCATAATCCGGGTCTGTGGGGAATTGTTGTTTCGTTGATTGATTCGTTGATTGTCATGGTAAGGGTTACGGTGGCTGACTCATGAGAAATGATTAATAAGAACGTTTGCTTGTTGTTTGGTTGAAGGTATGGTTGTCTGTTGTTGTCATGGCAGTATGTGATTGTATTTTGTTGCTGTTGGAGAGTGTCATGCCGTTTAGTGTTTTGTAGAGTTTGCTGGTTCTTGTTTTACATTTCTGGTTATATTGCTTTCCATTACTTCTAGGGTTATGTGTTTGTCTGCGTTATGAATAATTGTATTGAAGGAGTGTACGGCATCACCATTTAATTATTGCGATGTTAGTGGTCAGAGTGCGATGTTGGACTGTGCTTCCCAGATTGCTTCAGAGAATATCGAACTTTCAAAATATTTTGAAGAGCCCGAAAAGATGCAGTGAGCTTCTACAGGTAAATATTTAATTGAATAATAGTAAGTGCCAAAGTGAGTGTGATGAACGATTAGTAGAAGTTAATTATTATTAGACTAGCTCAAAGTAGGTCTAAAGGTCAAACATGAAATATGATACCATTATAAATGAGGATACTTGATACCGGGAATTAACTTACCAATACATTCACACAGCGCAAATGGTCGGTTAGGGAGAGCCGGCTATAAGATGGTGGTTGGGTATTTTAGGAACAAAGGTGGCACTATAGCATGCCAAAAGGAGATATAAGGGAATGATGAAGTTAAGTGATCATGGAAATGAAAACATAAGAGTCTAGCGTCGGATGATAATGTCTATGAAGATGATGGGCGACGATGTATACCCATTTGATGTGTAGGTCCTCGCTAAGTGGGTTACTTCGCTGTGTTGATGACATTCCACACTAAAACAGAAAATTAATTTGTCAATGTAACTTTCCACCTTTGACAGCATATACTCACTTGCAGTTTTGTTAAGTTGCTCATTTGACACAAATGGACAAAGAAGTTTGGATTACCAGAAATGTATAATGTGGAATGCAGCCATTGGAGGCGTGTACCGCTAGTGGGTTTGCAGTGCCCAAGATTTGTACACTCAAGTCCTCTGCAGTCATTAGTTGTACAGTAGATAGCTGCAAAGGCTAAATTTTCTGCTTGCGCTTATTGTAGAACAAGGAAGAAGCATGATTTGACTGCCCCTGTGTCCAGAAGTAAGCGAATGTTGAGGCTCTGCAAAATTAGCTTACATATGTTGATGCCTTGAGAGAGCTGACAGATACTCCTGCGAGGTGGTTGCACTGCAGGGGTTTCCATAAAAATTGATACTGAAGTACTTTCAAACACTCTTAAACTTAGGGTTAAATATGGCATACTTTGATTCAAAATGTAAGTCTGGTATTCAAGAAAATGTATGAAGCCTTATAGAAGAGGATACTCTCAAAAAGGCTTATCCATTTTATAATCATTGTAACAACCACTTTAATATATTGTTGTTTGGCTAAATATTCTATTTCACTTTCAATTGGTTTCAGCCATCACAAAAGGTGTTTTACATAGCCAACATAGCCAAATAGCACTCTGTAGCCATATAACTTTTGATAAATACATACAACTGCTCTTATACCCAACCATTCTTAAATTTGTATATCAATAAGGATGAGACAAGCAAAGAAACAAATCGAACATCAGACTGACTCAGTTATGCACCAAATCAAGTACCATCCATTTATACATAGTAGAATACTGTGGCACCCTTTTCATTATTGATATCCCAATATTTTTAACACTCTCCGAAAAAGGAGAGTGTCACTTAACATGTTTGAAATGTCCTATCAATACTTTTCACATTTCCCTCCTCAGACTTCACAAAAATGCCGACCAATATAACGAAGCAAATTATATGAGCCTCTCTATTATATTTATATCACAAATTCTCGTTTCCGTAGTCTCCATTATCACACTTTCTATTTATTATCTTCGTTATCCGCATTGTAGGTGAGTATAACAAAAAACATAAAACAGGCTATGTGGCCCATGTAGGGCATATCCCTCTCTCACCCATTCCACCTCAATCATATCAATATATATACTATTCTGTAATATGGAGAACAAAAATTGAACATCACAATCCAGATGTGGCCTCACTAAATCCAGGTAAAGTTCAAAATTACTGTACGTTAGCTGCCCTGTGTCTACCCCCGTTTCTACATATAAAATCCTCTATTTACCTTATTAAAATAAACTGATGCTTTCTTTTCTGGGTTTTAGATCACCAAGGAAAATGGCTTCCAAATGATGTTTACAATCTGCATATTTTGATATATGTATACTACATTATCAATGTATTTACCAAATTATAATACACAACTGCCAGCAGCCCCTTCTCTGTATCCTCCTACTTTCTCTATCCTAGTTTCAAAGCCAAAGGTGGATGTTGTGCATACATGCACAACAAACTCACTTGCTCTCGTGTTCCCGATTTCGACTCTGAATTCTCAACTTTATGGCTCAAACTATCCTGTCATTCTCATTTTAAATATTTCTGTGCTATCTATCTTTCCCCTAACTCTACCGACTTTCCCAAATTCTTTGACTGTCTAAGCTCTAAAGTGGAACACATTCTATCCATCTCTCCCTACTCGGAAATCTCCATCTGAGGAGATTTCAACGTTCACCACCACCAACGGCTCTCCTCTGACCTTCTCCTCTCCTCTTACTACTGACCAACCTGGTGAACAAGCCTTCGTCTTTTCTATCCTAAACGACCTAGAGCAACTAGTCCAGCAACCCACCCGTATCCCGGATCGCTTTGGAGATCGGCCCAACATTCTTGACTTATTTCTGACTTCTAACCCTTCTTCTTATACTGTCAATCTTTTCTCTCCTTTGGGCTCCTCCGACCATAAACGTCTCTCCGCTACCTGTCCTATCTCTCCAGTACGGCCACACGATCCTCCCAGCCGGCGGCGCTTGCGGCACTTTGGCGCTGCCGACTGGGAGGTTCTTCGGCAGTACTTCTTTGATTTCCCATGGAATGACTTATGCTTTCGTGGCCGAGAACCCTCGGAGAGTGCTGAACGCAGTACCGAGGTAATCCTCTCGGGCATCGAAGCGTACCTTCCATTTTCTTTCTCTCAGTCTAATGCAAAACAAATCTTGGTTTACTCACGCTTGTTCTACTGCTGTCCGCATCAAGGTACCGACGCCTTAAAACTAAAGAATCTCATTCTATCAATGTTTCTGCCCGAAATCAAGACAATTCTGTTCTTCAACTTGCCAAGCACTCTTTCATCAATAATAAATGCACGGAACTATCCAACTCTAGCTCTTCCCAAGATTTCTGGCATCTAGCCAAATACCTCTCCAACATTTGTTCTTCTTCGTCTTTCCCTCCCTTTTTCCACTCCGATGGCACAACCATCATTTCTTCCTCTGACAAAGCTGAACTCTTCGCTCAAACTTTTGCTAGAAACTCCACCTTGGATGATTCCGGTGCTATTCCTCCTTCTCCACCCCCTCTCTCCTACTTATGCCTAATACCCTAATCTCTTCTAAAGATGTACTTTCTACTCTCTCTGGGCTTGATAGTAAGAAAGTGTATGGTCCGGTCGGTGTTCCTCCTGTTGTACTAGAAAATTGTGCTTCCGTGCTGACTCCCTGCCTAGGCAAACTCTTTCGTCTCTGTCTCTCCTCTAATGTCTTCCCTTCATGCTGGAAGTTTGCTCTCCTTCAACTTGTCCCAAAGAACGGTGACCATTCTCAACCCTCCAACAATCGTCCAATTGCTCTCATCTCTTGTATATCTAAAGTTTTTGAAACTATTCTTGCTTCCAAATTTCTTAAGCATTTCTCTTCTCATAATCTGCTCTCAGATCCTTAAGGGTCGCTCTACTGGTGATCTTCTTTCATATCTTACTAACTCTTGGTCATCCTCCTTACGGGACTTCGGTGAGACTTTTTCTATTGGGCTAGACATGTCGAATGCCTTCGATAGAGTCTGGCACAAATCTTTAATTTCTAAACTGCCCTCCTTCGGTTTCTATCCCTCCATCTGTGCCATTTGTCTCGAAATTTCCTTTCCGGCCGTTCCATAGCTGCGGTTGTGGACGGCCATCATTCACTTCCTCATTCTATCAACTCCGATGTTCCTCTGGGCTCTGTCATATCTCCTATTCTCTTTCTAATTTTCATAAATGATCTTCGCAACTGTACCTCCAGTCCCATCCATTCATACGCAGACGACTCTACCTTACACTACTCAAATAGTTTTCCAGAACGCCCCAGCCAGCAATCCCTCAAAGACAAACGTAATGAAGCCATAGAACACACATCTTCTGATCTAACTACTATTTCCAATTGGGTCTGAGAAAACCTTGTTGCCTTTAATACTTCCAAAACCCAATTCCTCCATCTATCTACCCGTCCGGAACTCCCAGAGGACTATCCCTTATTCTTCAACAATACAAAAATCAATCCTTCATCTTCTCTCAATGTTTTTGGTGTCTCTTTTTCTTCTGCTCTCACTTGGAAGGACCATATTACCAGTTTTGCTAAGGCAGCCTCCCAGAAGCTGGGTCTGCTCAACCGCCTCAGGAGGTTCTTAACCCCTGCACAGCTTATTGCTCTGTACAGGGGCACAGTGCGTTCTTGTATTGAGTATTGTTCACATGTGTGGGGGATCCTCTCACACCGCACTCCTGGACATAGTAGAAACAAAGTCCTTTCGTATCATTAACTCCCGTCCACTCACCAACGCTTTGTAATCTCTCTCTCTCTCCGCCGCAATGTTGTATCTCTCTCGCTATTCTATCGCTACTATAATAATCAGTGTTCCTCAGAGCTCTCCCAGTGTATACCACCTCCTCTACGTAGGATACGTGGTACCCGTCTTGCAACACAGTCCCACTCCTGCTCTGTGCAACTCTCCAACCTAAGAGTGAATCGTTACTCTCAGACATTCTTCTATTCAACAGCTGAGCTCTGGAACTCTCTCCCAGAATCAGTCTTTCCCTCTTCCTATGACTTAAATTGCTTCAAACTCCGTGTGTCCAGGCATTTTGGCTCGAACGTCCCTTGATTTTGGCCCTGTCACTCTTTCAACTCTGGGGGAGGCACTCGATGCAGGCAGTTCTGCCTTTTGCCTCCCTCACTCACATAGAAAAGAAAAAAAAATACATACAGTATATTACACTGGACAAGCACAGATGTAAATGTTGATGGAATAGTAGGGCCATCAGTATTGCATTGTTGCAAGGCATGAACCCTGAATGCCAGACAGCATAGGAGGGTGGAAGTGCTGTACATAAAGTGTTCCACGAATGTAAGTGGTGCTAGATAGTACAGCAGGTTCAGAAATGACAAAAGTGAGATAAGTGTGAGGGAAGGTGCAGTAGCGAGGCAAGAAAGTGAATAAGTGAGTGAAAGGGAGAATGTGATTGTCTCTTTTCACCATTTTTCTTGTGAATATATGTATCTTTGGCCGTGTTATGCTTCTATGAACCACCTTAATGACGCGAGAGACAGGTGAAGCATATACAGGTAAACGCTAAACCACATTTACACTGTCTTCAATAGCATGATTATTGTACAATGCACCATTATCACCCAATCTGTCATTATTTTATAGGAACAAATCCAGCCATACCCCACCCTTAACCCTATAAATAGTTATCATTTCATACCTCATCCACTGCAACAAATATATCGCTCCATTCACCATCATCTGCACCAACCAAACAACAAGTAAGAGAGAGAGAGAGAGAAAGAGAGTTTCATAGTCTCTCTCTCTCTCTCTCTCTTTCTTTCGTTTTTTGTTGTTTGTTTGGTGCGGATGATGTGAATGGAGTGACGTTTTTGTTAAACTGGATGAGGTATGAAATGGTAACTATTTATAGGTTAGAGGGTGGGACCAGAGAGAGAGAGAGTGTGTGTGTGAGAGTGAGTGAGAGTAAGAATGAGTGTGTGTAAGTGTGTGTAGGGAATACAGGGTCGAAAAGGGGAAGGAATAGGAATGTGATCAATTGATTATCTAATCTCTGATATAGGGCAAATGTGTAGGAAGAAGATATTTGGGTAAATGGAGTTGTATGCACAAGAAAAAGAAGAAATAATTATACTGGGTGGAGATAAGGGAGCACACACACACACACACACACACACACACACACACACACACACACACACACACACACACACACACACACACACACAGAGTAGTCTGGGGCGCCGAGCTGACCGTGAGGTCGAGGGTTTGAATCTCCCAGAATTCTAAAGTTTTGTTTAAGCTACCCCGATGAAGAGGATTGTATCATGGTCCCTTACTAGTCCAGCTGCTAAACTATCAGCCAGTGTTAGCCTACACGTACTTCTCACCAGTGCACCTGCGTATGTACTATGTTGGGAACTCGGCACCTCACGACCGCCAAAGGTCGCATGTGACCTAGTAGTTAAGGTAGAATAAGCATTGTACTGTACCTAGGTTAAGAAAAACTCTATATTTTCAACCTCACGGCTGAAAATGAACAATAAACCGACAATTATTAATAAAATAATAATTATTATTTATTATACACACAATTAGAGCAACAACGGTCCCTAGTATGCTACGGTTATGTTAAAGGGAATGTTACACAAGTGAGAAAAAAAAAGAGGGAAGAAGATTTTTTTTTTTTTTTTTTTTTTTAGAGACAATGAACGGAGGAAGGAAAAACACAGATAAAACAAAAAGGTCCATGTGCCTAAAGGCATCCTCCATTCATAAAATGTTTGTAACAACTGGATTTAAATATTTGTAGATTGTAAGTTTGTGGAAAGCAATTCGAGGGAAGCGAATTCCAAAGAGTAGTAGCTCTGGGGATAAATTAATTCTGATAAGCAGAAGTTCTGCATTGTGGAGGAGAAAGTGTAAATTCATGGGCGCTCTCAGCTGCCCTAGTTCTACGGGGAAAGATGTGGAGAGGTGGCACAATTGAAGCAAGTTCCTCGGAACAATTGCTGTGAAAATATCTGTAGAATAATGCAAGGCATGCAACGTTTCTTCGTATGGATAATGCAGGAAGGTCCTGTGTGATTGCAGGGTTATTTATTAATCTAATAGCTTTATTTTGAATTTTGTCCAACTGCCTCAATGCAACCACTCCACTTCCACCCCACAGAGGTGAACAGTAATCCATCTGAGAACGCACATGACTTTTATATATTACGGTCAACTGCTCGTCAGTGAAGAATTCTCGAACTCTGTACAGGAGTCCCAGTTTTTTAGAGGCATTCTTAGCAATGCTTCTAACATAATGTGTCCATCTCAAGTTAGTAGTTAATGTTACACCGAGAATGTCAATACTAGGGGAAGTGGGAATATTACATCATTAAGAAATATATGGGAGTCAATGAGATTCTGTCGGTTAGAAAATTGAAAGTACTTGGTTTTCTGTGCATTAAAGGAAACTAGATTCTTTTGTCCCCATTCATTAATTCTAGAAAGGTCCTGGTTCAGAGAAATTGCAGTGTTTGTTTTTGAATTTATAAGATCGGGTTGGGTGAAAGAATTGGTAAATGTGAAGGAACTGTGGAGTGTTGAGTCATCTACGTAGGAATGTATTGGATTATGAGTGGTAGATATGAGATCACTGATATGAATGAGGAACAGAGTTGGGGCCAAAACTGATCCCTGGGGAACACCAGCATTTATTGAGTGAAATTGAGAATAAAGACCATCTACCATTACACGTATTTTTCTGTTATGAAGATAAGAAGAAATTGGTGGAACTAATGATGCAAGGCCGTAGTGTGACATCTTCGATATGTAATATTCACCATATTAATTCATAGGGTGGGAGGAATATATAGGGGGCTAGTGAGAAATGAAGCTATACGTAGAGAGGATAACATTAAAGGAGCCAATTTAAATACCAATGATAACATAAACAAAATGGAGGGAGGGAATGGAAAGGTAGAAGTAATAGAGAGAGAAAATGGGTAAAGACAGTAGAAAGGGAAAGACAAATATTAAAATATAGAAGTAAAGGAGAGAGTGGAATGGAAGAAAGGGCAAAGAAAGAAGTAAGGAACTAAAACGAAAAGAAAAGATGAAAGTGCGAAAAAAGTAGGTAAGTAGAGAAAGTAGCAAGGGAATTATAAAATAGACAAGAAAGAAATATGGCATAGGAACAATAGACATACGGGAGAGAGGGCAACGGAAAGAAAGAAAACAGGGAGGGAGGAAAGGAAAACATATATGAGAGAAATAGAGCGGGAAATATATAATACTGTAAGAGAGGACTGTAGAAAGATAACAATAAGGAAAAGGGAAGGGAAGAAGCATAGGAGTGAAGAAACGAAAGATAGAAGTAAGCAAGGGAGGAAAAGACTAAAGATAGAAGTACAGAAGTGAGGAAAAAGTAAGAGAAGTAATGAAGGGAGGGACTGGAAAAGGATATGATAAATGAGCTAGAGGGAGGGAGTGGAAAAGGGCGAGATAAAAGTACGGGAAGGAGGAGAAGGGAAAGATAGAAGTAAGGGAAGAAGGGGAGGGGGGGGGGGGAGGGGGGGGGAGGCGAGAGGGGTGTCATCGGCCCTTTTGAAATGACGGGCTTTAGAACCAGGGAATTTCAGGAATTAGGAACCTTTTTGAATTGGTGGTGTAGGAGGGAGGAACGGAGAGGGGAGATGGGGAAAGGAGGGAGGAATGGAGGAAATAAAAGAGTAGATGGGAGTCATAGGGAGAGGAGTGGAGACTATTAATGCAAGTATAGTTGATAGGGAAGCGAGAAGTAAGAGATCGGAGGGAGAGAAATGAAGGAAATTAGAGGGATAAATAAGATAGGAGTAATTGGGAGAGAAAGAAACTAAGTGTGATATTTATGTAAGGGGTATCCGGCTAGCCCTAATTACACACCACACATATTCAAGTAAATGGCACTTATGCTTAACTATACCTCTTAACCCCTTCAGGATTATGACGCATTCTTAAATTATATTCTGGGATATATTAGATGATTGTATTCAGCTTAGGAAGAAATTTGGAGTCTCAGAGGGTTAATTGAGATACTTCATACCCTGTTATTTCCCATAAATTTGTCCTGAGGCTAATCTGTATATAAGCGTCTAATGATAGATAAAATAAACTGAACGCACTGAACAAAAGGTAGCTCAGCTCTTTCTTTCCACCCTTACAACACTCTAGATTACATTAATTATAAAGGATATACGAAAGGGAAATACTCCGGGTTTTAAGTAACCTCTGAGAGACTAGAATAAACACTGGTAATACACTCAATAATGTAAACTTCACTACGAAGTATCCCCTACTTATTATATATAAATAGTTGCACAAGGTTACTAAAACTGAATAAAGTGGATGGATAATAGGATTCAACAACGCTTAACTTCTAATCGTAATTGTCTATATTACTCAGGGGGGGGGGGGTCCACAGGTACACGTGGGAACGTGGTCAGGTAGGCATAGCAAGTTATATCAATGGTGCAGTCACTCCACGTGGACTCATAATAGTTAAACAAGGCTCAGATAATATATATATTTATACATTTGTTTTGCTATGTGAATGAAGGAGACAAACGGCAAAGCTGCCTGTAACAAATGTCTCCCCTAAGGTTGACAGAGTGACAGAGCCAAATTCAAGGTACGTTAAAGACCAAATGTCTGGACACACGGAGCTTGAAGCAGTTTAAGTCAGATGATGAGGGAAAGACAGATTGAAGGAGAAACTTCCAAAGCTAGCTTGTTGAGTAGAAGAAAGACTGGGAAAATCGGTCCAAACTTGGGTTAGAGAGTTGGGCATAATAAGGGTGGGAGTGTGTTCAAAAGTGAGTGCCCCCCACTCTCCGAAATAGAGGATGTATACACTGAGAAAGTTATGAAGAACATTGATTATTATAATAGCTGTATAAGAGTGAGATGCAACATTGTGCCATGTAGAGAGAGATTGTGGGGAATTAGTAAGAGGAGGCAAGTTAATGAGACAAAATGCTTTTGACTTTACTCTTTCGACATGCGCACATGCGCGGTATGTGTTGAACCTCCCCACACATGCGAACAATACTCGATACATGGGCGCACTGTGCTCCTATACAGAGCAAGAAGCTGTGTGGGGGAGAAGAACCCACGGAGACGGTTGAGCATAACTAACATCTGGGAAGCCGTTTTTAGCAATAGTGGTAATATGATGGTGTATCGCTGAAAAGGGAGGGAATTGAGTGGAAGCTACCTATACTGCTGTTTGCGGATGATACAGTTCTGATGAGTGATAATGAATGGGAGTTGCAGGGTCTGGTAAATGAGTTTGGAACAGTGTGCGAAAAACGGAATTTGAAGGTAAATGCGGGGAAGAGCAAGGTTATGGTCTTAGAAAGGGGTGAAGTCACAGAGTGTGAGGTGAAGCTGAACGGTCAGGCTATGGAGATCGTTAACTCTTTTAAGTATCTGGGCAGTGTGTTGAGTAAAGATGGGACTATGGATGAAGAAGTGCGGGAGAGGGTACAACAGGGGAAGAGGGTTGTAGGAACGCTAAAAGCAGTAAAAAGAAATAGGGTGGTCAGTATGGAAGTGAAGAAGTCCTTGCATGACAGTGTGGTAATCCCGACACTGACTTACGGAAGCGAAGCATGGACGTTGGTTGAGAGACTCAGACCAAGAGTGAGAGCAGTGGAAATTCATTACCGGTACTTAAGGAGTGCGTGCGGAGTTACATGGAGGGATAGACAGACTAATGAGGAAGTAAGAAGGAGGTGTGGTGTGGAGGTAGATGTGCTGGAAAGTGTGAAAAGGAACAACTTGAGATGGTTCGGCCATATGGAACGTATGGAAAGCGAGAGAATGACTAAGAGGGTGTACGAGAGCGAGGTGGGAGGGACAGAGAGGGAGAGGTAGACCGAATGAGAGGTGTAAGGATGAGTGAGGAAGTACATGAACGAAGGCGGTGCTGGTTGGGGGGAGGGGCGTCGACTGACTGGGGACAGAGGTGCATGGGGGGCGGTTCGTTCGTGGCCACCCCTTCGGGGATCACGGCGTCAGGCAATAGATAGATAGATAGGTAATATGATCTTTCAAAGAAAGGCCAGAAAAATAAGAAACGCCAAGAATACTTAGAGAAGTTGAAGTGTTGATTTGTGTATTGTCGAAGAATAATTGATAGTCTTGTGAAAGATTGAGATGGAGAGATAGAGGGAGAAATTGGGTCTTGGAGGCATTGAAAGTAACAAGATATTATCTGCCTCAATCAGAAATAATTGATAGGTCGGAAGACAGGCGCTCTATGGCCTTTTTACGTGAGTTTTGGAGTGATTGCATGCTGGGTTGATGTGAATAATTATTTGAATAGTGTAAGGTAGAGTCATCAGCATATGAGTGGATAGGAATAGAGGTACAGTTGATGAGATCATGAATAAATATTAGAAAAATAATTGGAGACAGGACAGAACCCTGAGGAACACTGGAGTTGATAGGTTGAGGGAGGGAACGATGGCCAATAACAACTGCAGGTATGGAGTGGACTGATAGGAAATTAGAGACAAAGGCACAGAAAGAGGGATAGAAACCGAAGGAGGGTAGTTTGGAAATTAGACTTGTGCCAGACTCTATCGAAGGCTTTTGATATGTCGAGCACAATAAAAAAAGTCTCACCGAAGTACCGAAAGGAGGATGACCAAGAGTTAGTAAGAAAAGCAAGAAGATCACCAGTAGAGCGGCCCTTAAGGAAACCGTACTGGCGATCTAAGAGTAGATTACGGGAAAATAAAAGCTTAATAAATTTTGAGTTAAGAATAGTTTCAAATACGTTAGATATACAGTACTAGAAATGAGAGCAATAAGCCGATATTTAAGGGTTGAGTGCGGTCACCCTTCTTTGGGACAGGTTGGATAAGAGCAAACTTCCAGCAAGAAGAAAAGAAGTTAAAGGAAGACAGAGACAAAAGAGTTTGCTATGGCAGGGAGTCAGCACGGAAGAACAGTTTTTGAGTACAACAGGAGGAAAACCATCCAGTCCATACACTTTCTTAGTATTTATCCCAGAGAGAGCTGAGAGTACATCCTTAGAAAAGATTATGATGTTAGGCATAAATACGTGAGAGGAGGGTGGAGAGGGAGGAGTAGCGCCTGGAATCATCCAAGGTGGAGTTTTTAGTGAAAGTTTGAGCGAAGAGTTCAGATTTGTCAGAGGAAGAAGTGACGGTGGTACCATCAGAGTGGAAAAGAGGAGGGAAGACGGGGAGAGGTTATTGGCTAGATGCTAAAAAGCTTGGGAAGAGCTGGAGTTGGAAAGTTCAGAGCATTTATTATTGATGAAAGAGTTTTTGGCGAGTCGAAGGACAGATTTGGCTTGATTCTGGGCAGAGACATAATAAAGTATAGGATTCTTGAGTTTGAAGTCGATGGTACTGTTTGAATGCTTCCTTCTTATTGCAAACAGCAGTAGAACAAGCGTGAGTAAACTAAGATTTTTGTGAGTTAGTCTGAGAGAAAGAGAATGAGATGTATGCTTCCATGCCCGGAAGGATTACCTCAGTAATGCGCTCGGCACTCTCTGAGGGTCCCCAGCAACGGAAGCAAAAATAATTCCATGGAAAATACAAAAAAGTACTGCCGTAGAGCCTCCCAGTCGGCAACACTAAAGTGCCACAAGCGCCGCCGGCTGGGGGGGTCAGAAGGCCATACTGGAGAGATAGAACAGGTGAGAGAGATAAGGGTATGATCAGAGGAGCCCAATGGAGAGAGAAGATTTACAGTATAAGCAGAAAGGATTAGAGGCTAGAAATAAGTCAAGGATGTTGGGGCCGATCTTCAGGCTGGTCCGGGATACGG
>JBAKBP010025850.1:0-32678 GCA_037953745.1 Lithodes maja
GTTGTTTCTGTTGGGGGTCCCCCGGCATTGGGGTATGTGCCTGAGTATACATCAGCAAAAACAATCCATATCCACAATTTTGGCTTTGTATAGTGAACAAAACAAAAGACCATCAAATACTCATTTCTTTAAGGGGGGCCACCGGCTTTTTGTTGTCTTTCTCTCCTTTTCTCTCTTTCTCCCTGGCTTGTATCCATTCGGCCCCATTCAGCCAACTGTTTTAAGACGTTTATCCCCATCCAGGTGTTAATTTCTTCCTGGCGAGCGATAGCGAGCCAGCATTGTATGGAGAAATCCGGCTTCGCCGGAGACATTTTTCTATCGAAAAAAGTACAAATTTAACTTGCTGTCAAAACAAATATATATATATATATATATGCTGGCTCGCTACCGTTCGCCAGGAAAATATTGACACCTGGATGGGGGTAAACGTCTTAAAACAGTAGGCTGAATGGGGCCGAATATTTACAAACCAAAGAGAGAGGGAGAGAAAGAGAAAAAAAGCGCCCCAAGCACTTCAATTGAACTGAGTGTTTTATGTCCTGTTACATAAATTATACAGTATATGTTTAATCACATTTATTTATTCTCTCTGAGAAACGCCGAGGATCACTTCACATTTGATTTCCTCTTCTGTCGTCTGGTTCCGAGAAGACGCCTCCCACTACTCTCGCTCCAGATAATATGGCATAGGAGTCGATAGAAAGCAATACTTTTTGAGGCATACGACAAATATGAATGTTAACCCCTTCTGTACCGGAGACGTCTTTTAAAGTTTATTCTAGCAATATTTAGACGATTTTGTGCAGTTTAAGAAAGATCTGTGATAGTAAAAATGGTTAAGTGGGATACTTCGAAGCCTGTTAATTGCTGGAGGCCCTTTTTAAACTGAATATATTAGTCTAATAGTACCCAGAATAGTTAAAAGGACAGCACGGTAATGAAGGGGTTAAGAAGACTCCCGAGTATATTGGGACTCTGTGGGCTAACTTGCAGATAATTATTTACAGGAATTGTTTGATAAACCAAATTTAGATAACACATATAATGATGTTATATAGCTGTTGGTTCCATGTCATCTCAACCAGTTGCTCTCAACCAGTGCCAAATTAACCCAGACCAACCAAACCAGTGCCAAAATATAGTACTAACCTAACCTAACCGTATTGGTTGATTTGGTACTGGTTGAAATGGTCTACTGGTTGAGTTGACCGGTCACCATAACTGTTGTCTATAATCAATTTATTGTAATAATTAAACTGCATTAATTTAGTTTCTTCAAACATTAAGCAAAATTTCAAACGTATTATAACTTCCTCTACTATCCTATTCCTCCACTATCCTATTCCTCCACTATCCTATTCCTCCACTATTTATATATTCCATTGCATCTCATCAGCTTCTACAACTAAAAGGATCTACTTGGAAGACTATATTTTCCAATATAAAGTGTATAGTTCCTTCCATCTCCTTTTAACAGCGTGACCTCTTCCAATATCTACACTTTGGTCCCCACTCCTCTTTTTCAATTGACACTGAGCGAGCGAGCCAAGGTCAGTGTGTGTGTGTGTGTGTGTGTGTGTGTGTGTGTGTGTGTGTGTGTGTGTGTGTGTGTGTGTGTGTGTGTGTGTGTGTGTGTGTGTGTGTGTGTGTGTGTGTGTGTGTGTGTGTGTGTGTGTGTGAGAGAGATAAAGAGATAGAGAGAGGGGGGGGGGGAGGCTTACTGTGTGTGTGTGAGAGAGAGAGAGATTTCCTGGCGAGCGATGCCGAGCCATCATTGTATGGTGAAATCCGTAGAACAAAATAGAAACATTTCTCAAGCCGGAGACATTTTTCTATCGAAAAATGTACAAATTTAGCTTGCTATAAAAACAAATATATATATGCTGGCTCGCTACAGCTCGCCAGGAAAATATAAACACCTGGATGGGGTAAAAGTTTTTTAACAGTAGGCTGAATGGGACCGAATGGCCTCGAGGTGGGCTCCCTTAAGAAGCGTTTCATAACCACAATATAGGATCGACAACATTCTTGCAGTGCCTATATGATCTTGCACTAGGCCATGTTCCCCCAAGCCCTTCAATTGTGTTCTATCCCGTTACATATGCTTTCTGAATCCATTTCAATATTTCTCTCTCAGAAGCGCCGAGGATATCACATCACATTTTATTTCCTCTTCTCTTGATCGTCTGGTTCGAAGAAGACGCCTCCCCTGTATTCTCGCCTACCACTATTCTCACCCACTATTCTCGCCTACCACTATTCTCACCCACTATTCTCTTCCACTATTCCCTCCCACTATTCTCTCCCACTATTCTCGTCTACCACTATTCTCACCCACTATTCTCGTCTACCACTATTCTCACCCACTATTCTCGTCTACCACTATTCTCACCCACTATTCTCTCCCACTATTCTCACCCACTATTCTCTCCCACTGTTCTCACCCACTATTCTCTCCCACTATTCTCTCCCACTATTCCCTCCCACTATTCTCTCCCACTACTCCCTCCCACTATTCTCACCCACTATTCTCTCCTACTATTCTCACCCACTATTCTCTCATCTTCCACTAATCTCTTCCACTTGCAAATTAATAATATTGAACTATACGAGTGGTGTTGAGTATATGAGCACTCACTTATTTTTTATATGGAATTAATTTGGTTGGTTTATATTTCAATTGTACGGTTTTCTTTATGCTATTATTGTTGCTATTACATCTGATCTTTTAAAGGGGAAGTAGTTGCTTTTTCTCCTTCATGTTTAGTCCCATTAGCTTTGAAATTTTAAGACGTTCGTTCCATGAATTTGGCGATTTTAAAACCTTTCGCCCCATTTCTTTGTCGATATAAAGACCTTTCTTGCCATTTAGGTGTCGACTTTTTCCTGGCGAGCGATAGCGAGCCTGTAGTTGTAGGAGAAACCGGCCTTTGGCTGGGAAAATGTTCTACCCAAAAAATTACAAATTTATCTAGGGGGGGGGGGGGGTCTAGGAGTGTGTATTAAAGCTTGATGGAGGTCTAGCTAGGTTACTCTAGACTATATATATAATTTTAGTAAATAAATAGACCAAAAATTTACCATTACCCTCTTAAAAATAACTATAATATGAAAACATTTTTCCGATAGTGTAATTTCCGTTTTACAGGAACAACCCTTCCCTCAACTAAAGTATATATAATATATATGAGTTAGTTATATATGTTTATAAGCCGATTATTCAGGAAATAGAACACACACAAAATGCACCGTTGCTTTTGTCAATGTTCTGTTTTGTTTATTCGGATATCCTAGCTTACGTAACGTGAACGGACAGACACCAGATAACAAAGCCACTCCAACAGCTTCCTCTCTCTCTCTCTCCAACACCCCTTTTCCCCTCACAGGCACCCATAACAAAACCACTCCAACAGCTTCCTCTCTCTCCAACACCCCTTTTTCCCCTCACAGGCACACATAACAAAACCACTCCAATAGCTTCCTCTCTCTCCAACACCCCTTTTTCCCCTCACAGGCACCCATAACAAAACCACCCCAACAGCTTCCTCTCTCTCTCTCCAACACCCCTTTTCCCCTCACAGGCACCCATAACAAAACCACTCCAACAGCTTCCTCTCTCTCCAACACCCCTTCTCCCCTCTCTACACTCTTCAGAAAATAGGAAAAGTAGAAAGTAGCTGCGAGGTGCCGTTGTAAAGGCTTATCCCTCAATACCTTCACCTGAGGCAAGATATGAACAAATTAAGGGGGGTCACCTGCTGTTTTTATCTTTGTCTCTTTTTCTCTCTTTCTCTGGCTTGTATACACTCAGCTCCATTCAGCCTACTGTTTTAAGACATTTATCCCCATCCAGGTGTCGATTTCTTCCTGGCAAGCGATAGCGAGCCAGCATTGTTTGGAGCTTCGCCGGAGAAATTTTTCTATCGAAAAATGTACAAATTTAGCTTGCTGTCAAAAAAAAAAAAAAAAAAAAAATATATATATATATATATATATATATATATATATATATATAATTATATATATATATATATATATATATATATATATATATATATATATATATATATATATATATATATATATATATATATATATATATATTAGTTTACTCCCTAGACCTCTAACAAGCTTAAAATATTACCCCCAAGATATATCGAGATAAAATTATACATAATTCAGCAGAAAAATGCCCTCCCATCATCATGGTATACGGACTTGATCCATAAAATAGTTAACATAAGAATTGTGTATTACAAGTAAGAAGACGGATCTAATTTAATAATATTATTAATATTATTTTGAATACAAGACAAATAAGTACCGGTGTAATTGATCTGCAGCAGGGTTTTTATTTATTTTTTTCCTTTTTTTTATAAGCTAATTGGAGACGTGTGATGTTCGCCAAAATTATCCTGAACCAGGTAATTGGTGGGGTGGGCGCGGATTAAGGATAATTAGTGCGGCTATGGATTCCGATACATGAAGCTAAATTAAGACCTTTGATTACTAATTAGGGCGGAAACTAAAAGGGTAAGGACTATCTCAATTAACCCTCTGACTTCCCTATACCCTTAATAATATGAATACAATCGTCTAATAATAGCCAGAAAATAGGGGGAAAATGTGTCTTCGTATACATGCAACTAAATTAAGAACTTTGATTATCAATTATGGTGATTGGATTAATCTTATAGTTTAATCAAAGGTATATATCACGCTCCTGGATATTTATTATCGTTTCGAGAGGTTAATTCTATCTGAAGTAAGTTTGAGTTTTGTTAAGGGGGTCACCGGCTTTTTTTTTTATCTTTCCTCCTTTTCTCTCTTTCCCTGGCTTGTATCCATTCGGCTCCATTCAGCCATCTGTTTTAAGACGTTTATCCCCATCCAGGTGTCGATTTCTTCCTGGCGAGCGAGAGCGAGCCAGTATTGTATGGAAAAGTCCGGCTTCGGCCGGAAACATTTTGCTATCGAAAAATTTACAAATTTAGCTTGCTGTCAAAACAAAAATATATATATGCTGGCTCGCTCCCGCTCGCCATTAAAATATTGACACCTGGATGGGGGGTAAACGTCTTAAAACAGTAGGCTGAATGGGGCCGAATGGATACAAGCCAAAGAGAGATGGAGAGAAAGATAAAACAAGCGAGGTGGGCTTCCTTAATGTCACTAGCCTGTTGAATAATTACCATTCGAGGGCTATGACGCATATTTACAGTTTATTTTGCCTATCATTAGACGATTTTTAGACAGTTTAGGAAGGAAACAAATGAGAGCGGGAAAAGCAGAAGGTTTGGATGGTATTGCTGTGGAGTGTATAAAGAAGGGTGGAGATGTGATAATAGATTGGTTGGTGAAACTTTTCAATGTGTGCTTTGCTGTGTCAATGGTACCAATAGACTGGAAGAGTGCATGTATTGTGCCGTTGTACAAGGGGAAGGGAGATCGGCAGGAGTGTTCAAGTTATAGAGGTATTAGTTTATTGTCAGTGGTTGGAAAGCTGTATGGCAGGGTGTTGATAGAGAGGATAATAAAGTGTACGGAAGTTGCAATAGGAGAAGAACAGTGCGGTTTTAGGAGGGGAAGAGGGTGCGTGGATCAGATGTTTGCAGTAAGACAGTTATGCGAGAAGTATTTAGAGAAGCATAAGGAGATATTTTGGGCTTTTATGGACTTGGAAAAAGCGTATGATCGTGTGGACCGTGAAGCAATGTGGAAGGTGTTAAGGATTTATGAAATAGGAGGACATTTGTTAGAAGCAGTTAAGAATTTTTATGAAGGGAGCAGAGCATGTGTGAGAGTAGGAAATGGTGAGTTGAGTGAATGGTTCGAGGTAAAGGTAGGTTTGCGACAGGGTTGTGTAATGTTACCATGGCTGTTTAATATGTTTATGGATGGTGTGGTGAGGGAGGTGAAAAGGAGAACTATGGGAAGAGGGTTGGGTTTAGTAGGAAAGAATGGTAGAGATTGGGAGTTGAATCAGTTGCTGTTCGCTGATGACACAGCATTGGTGGCGGATTCTGATGAGAAACTGCAGCGGGTAGTCAAAGAGTTTGGTGTGGTTTGTGGAAGAAGGAAACTGAAGGTGAACGTCAATAAAAGTAAAGTAATGGTGTGTAATAGGGGAGAGCATAGGGTGAATCTAGATGTGAGGCTGGATGGGGAAATATTGGAACAAATAGAGTGTTTTAAATATCTAGGAGGAACGATAAGCAGGAGTGGAGGTATGGAAGTGGAGGTAAAACAGAGAGTGTGTGAAGGAAGGAAGGTATTCGGAGCAATGGGAAGTATGTGGAAGACGAGAAATCTCGGAGTGAAAGTAAAAAGTGCATTGTATCAAGGAATTGTTGTGCCAACAGTGATGTATGGGGCTGAGACATGGGCTCTGAAGAAAAAGGAGAAAAGAGGGCTGGATGTGATAGAGATGAGCTGCTTGAGGAGTATGTGTGGAGTTACTCGTAGAGACAGATTGAGGAATGAAGAGATACATAGGAGAGTGGGGCAGCAGGAACATTTGTCAGCCAGAGTGGACAGAAGGGTGCTGAGCTGGTATGGTCATGTTGAACGAATGGGAGATGAAAGGCTTACAAAGAGAATATGTGAGTCAGGTACAAGGGGAGATAGAAGGGCAGGAAGAGCCCCATTGAGATGGAGAGACTGTGTAAGAAAGGCTTTGGATGATAGAGGAATGACTATAGATCAGGCAGGGGAAGTGGTGGTGGACAGGAGTGAATGGAGAATGCTTGTGAATAGTTGAGTGAACACGTGGTCATTTGGAGTAAGGGGTCGGGCGCAAGTTCGACTAGATAATAGTCCATCAGGCGCCTGGCCCGGGGAGACGATTAATATGAAGGGTGTGCCTGGAAGTGTGGTGGGAGGGCTTGTGGCTTTGGCTCCGCTGCATGTCTGCCTGCCGAGATCGGAACCTCTCCGGGTGGTCAGGGGCCGGGGGAGTTCTGGAGCGACCTTGGTAACCTTGGTCTCTGGGTCTTCTCCTGGGTGACCTGGATGTGTGTGAGTTTGTGTTTTTTATCTGTGTTTATTTTTTTGTGTTATGTTGTTTTTGTGTTTTCCCTGTTCTTGCTCTGTCTTGAGTCGGCTACCCCCAAAATGGGGATTGGGCCTGAGCATATAGATAGATAGATAGGAAGGATCTGTGGGAATCATAAAGGTAAAGACTCTCAATTTACCCTTTGACTTTCATATACCCATTCTAATCAAAACAAAATAGTCGAATAATAGCCAGAAAACAAAAGAAATGTGTTATCGTATCTTGAAGTAGTTAAAATAAATGTGTTAGTTGAGTGCGAGAACTTAGTGTCACTAAGAGGGTTAACCATAGATGAAGCAAAATATCATGTTTACCCTTTGAGGATTTTGATGCGTTTTGGCAGTCTTATCTGGCTATAATTAGACGATTTCATTCAGATTTGGACCGGTATATGGAAGTCAGAGGGTTGATTGGGCCTGTTTATACCCTTTTAACTCCCGCAGATCCTTCTAAATGCGTAAATTCGTCTACTTATAGCCAGAAAACACCGCCAAAACGCCTCATTATCCTCAAAAGGTCAATGTTGTTGTTGTTGTTTGTCCCCAAGCTGCCTGGCCGAACAGCCCCAAGGCCCCGAGCAAGGCCAAGGCCACAACCGAGCGCCCCCACAAAACCCTCCCCGCCGACCACAATAAAGCCTGGGTGACCGAAGCCACTCCATGGCGGGGAGCTGAGAGGTCAATGTAATAAGATACAGTATTTATCCCATTAAAACTAGTATGAGGTAGTAAATTTATTATCAACATTATTTTGACTTTGATCATAACTTGAAATAAAAGGATATGATATAATCTTTCATCATGTTTAAATATGAAAAGTTCACAAAATGCCTTGGTCCTAAGTGAAATATAATATAGAACCTGAAATAAATAATTGTGCAACACTGAACGCTGCCATTCAATATACTAATCCTACATCTGAGAGCAATATCAAAGCTTTTAACATGATGAAACGATAGGGCTAATCTCGCAACACGTTAATAAACAAAGACTTCACTTGCAAAATATAGAGCTTTCGTTAGGTATATTTCAGTCAAAGTCATCAGTTTGCCTATTATTGTAAATATATATTGTGTCACTTCAAGTTAACCCTTTGAAGATTATGACACATTTTGACAGTTTTGTATGGAATTTCACTGAACGATTTTGTACAGTTTAGGAAAGACGTGTGGGAATTAAAAAGTTAGAGTATCTCCATACCCTCTGACTTCCATATTCCCTTCCTAATTTGAATAAAATCTTCTAATAATAGCCAGAAAACAGAAAGGAAATGCGTAATCGGATCTTGAAAGGGTACAATTCTATTCTACTAGAGATTGACGGTAAATTACCATGTCACCGTCTTAAGTACTCCGCTATTACGAAACAAAACTAAACAAAAATACGTCCCCCCACCCTAGATTAACATTACTACTCTAACACAAACTGGACTAACACTAACTACACTAACACTAACCAGATTAATACTAACACTAAATAGACTAACACTAACTACACTAACACTGACTGGCCTAACACTAACTACACTAACACTAACCAGATTAATACTAACACTAAATAGACTAACACTAACTAGACTAACACTAACTAGACTAACACTAACTAGACTAACACTAACTAGACTAACACTAACTAGACTAACACTAACTAGACTAACACTAACTAGACTAACACTACCTAGACTAACACTAACTAGATTAACACTAACTAGATTAATACTAACTAGACTAACACTAACTAGACTAACACTAACTACACTAACACTAACTAGACTAACACTAACTAGACTAACACTAACTAGATTAACACTAACTAGACTAACACTAACTAGATTAACACTAACTAGACTAACACTAACTAGACTAACATAGACTAACACTAACTAGACTAACACTACCTAGACTAACACTAACTAGACTAACACTAACTAGACTAACACTAACTAGACTAACACTACCTAGACTAACACTAACTAGATTAATACTAACTAGACTAACACTAACTAGACTAACACTAACTAGACTAACACTAACTAGACTAACACTAACTAGACTAACACTAACTAGATTAACACTACCTAGACTAACACTACCTAGACTAACACTAACTACACTAACACTAACTACACTAACACTAACTAGACTAACACTAAATAGACTAACACTAACTAGACTAACACTAACTAGACTAACACTAACTAGACTAACACTAACTAGATTAACACTACCTAGACTAACACTAACTAGACTAACACTAACTAGACTAACACTAACTAGACTAACACTAACTAGATTAACACTACCTAGACTAACACTAACTAGACTAACACTAACTAGACTAACACTAACTAGATTAACACTACCTAGACTAACACTAACTAGACTAACACTAACTAGACTAACACTAACTAGATTAACACTACCTAGACTAACCTAGACTAACACTAACTAGATTAATACTAACTAGACTAACACTAACTAGACTAACACTAACTAGACTAACACTAACTAGACTAACACTAACTAGATTAACACTACCTAGACTAACATAGACTAACACTAACTAGATTAATACTAACTAGACTAACACTAACTAGACTAACACTAACTAGACTAACACTAACTAGACTAACATAGACTAACACTAACTACATTAACACTAACTAGACTAACACTAACTACACTAACACTAACTAGACTAACACTAACTAGACTAACTAACTAGACTAACACTAACTAGACTAACACTAACTACACTAACACTAACTAGACTAACACTAACTAGACTAACACTAACTACACTAACACTAACTAGACTAACTAACTAGACTAACACTAACTAGACTAACACTAACTACACTAACACTAACTAGACTAACACTAACTAGACTAACACTAACTAGATTAATACTAACTAGACTAACACTAACTAGATTAACACTAACTAGACTAACACTAACTAGATTAACACTAACTAGACTAACTAACTAGACTAACACTAACTAGACTAACACTAACTACGCTAACACTAACTAGACTAACACTAACTAGACTAACACTAACTAGATTAACACTAACTAGACTAACACTAACTAGATTAACACTAACTAGACTAACACTAACTAGACTAACACTAACTAGACTAACACTAACTAGACTAACACTAACTAGATTAACACTACCTAGACTAACACTAACTACACTAACACTAACTAGACTAACACTAACTAGATTAACACTACCTAGACTAACACTAAATAGACTAACACTAACTAGACTAACACTAACTAGACTAACACTAACTAGACTAACACTAACTAGATTAACACTACCTAGACTAACACTAACTAGACTAACACTAACTAGATTAACACTACCTAGACTAACACTAACTAGACTAACACTAACTAGATTAACACTACCTAGACTAACACTAACTAGACTAACACTAACTAGACTAACACTAACTAGATTAACACTACCTAGACTAACACTAACTAGATTAACACTAACTAGACTAACACTAACTACACTAACTAACTAGACTAAGACTAACACTAACTTGACTAACACTAACTAGACTAACACTAACTAGACTAACACTAACTAGACTAACACTAACTAGATTAACACTAACTAGACTAACACTAACTAGACTAACACTAACTAGACTAACACTAACTAGATTAACACTACCTAGACTAACACTAACTACAGTAACACTAACTAGACTAAAACTAACTAGATTACACTACCTAGACTAACACTAAATAGACTAACACTAACTAGACTAACAGTAACTAGACTAACACTAACTAGACTAACACTAACTAGACTAACACTAACTAGATTAACACTACCTAGACTAACACTAACTAGACTAACACTAACTAGACTAACACTACCTAGACTAACACTAACTAGACTAACACTAACTAGACTAACACTACCTAGACTAACACTAACTAGACTAACACTAACTAGACTAACACTAACTAGATTAACACTACCTAGACTAACCTAGACTAACACTAACTAGATTAATACTAACTAGACTAACACTAACTAGACTAACACTAACTAGATTAACACTACCTAGACTAACATAGACTAACACTAACTAGATTAATACTAACTAGACTAACACTAACTAGACTAACACTAACTAGACACACTAACTAGACTAACACTAACTAGATTAACACTAACTAGACTAACACTAACTACACTAACACTAACTAGACTAACACTAACTAGACTAACACTAACTAGATTAACACTAACTAGACTAACTAACTAGACTAACACTAACTAGACTAACACTAACTACACTAACACTAACTAGACTAACACTAACTACACTAACACTAACTAGACACACTAACTAGACTAACACTAACTAGACTAACACTAACTAGACTAACACTAACTAGACTAACACTAACTAGATTAACACTAACTAGACTAACACTAACTAGATTAACACTAACTAGACTAACACTAACTAGACTAACACTAACTACACTAACACTAACTAGACTAACACTAACTAGACTAACACTAACTAGATTAACACTAACTACACTAACACTAACCAGATTAATACTAACAGTAACTAGATTAATACTAAATAGACTAACACTAACTACACTAACACTAACCAGATTAATACTAACACTAACTAGACTAACAGTAACTAAACTAACATTAACTCCAAACGTGCCCAATATAAAGCCTCCTTCTCTCTCCCGCCTTCTCCCTCAGGTGCTTCAGTGGAGTACCGGATCACGGGAGGTAACGATTTCGGAGCCTTCCAACTGAACCCCACCAACGGCATCCTAGCCCTCACCTCGACCCTAGACTATGAACAACAGCAGGAGGTACGTACACATCCTTACAAGGTATTTGTAGGGAAAAGGCTCGCACCCTTATTTTCTATGTTTATTCCCCCAGATTTTGAAACATGAGTGTATTCATGGTTTTAGTTATAATTCCAACGTGGGATACACAAAGGGTTGCAGGGGGGCTCTGCCCCGCACACACCCAGATGACTTATTGAATTCGTCATCTATTGTGCTAGCAGAGGGTAAACATCTATTATACTCCATAATGAAGAAGTTTGTAAACCGTGAGGACGTCTGAGGGAGCTCTGAGAGTGATGGGACTTAGTGTTTGTTTTTATTTGTTTCAGCAATATCGGGTTTTAAAAATGTGATCAAAATTATGCTCCCACAGTGGTTTATACAAGAGTACAGTATAAGGATTCCATAGACCTGCATTGTCCCTGGTTAATTGTGTATAATAAGGCGGCGAACCTTGTCCAAATACTGTAATTATCTTTTACAATACTGTTTTAAACATTATGAGTGTGATAGAGTAATTCTAGTGTTCATATTATATATTTCTATGTGCATTAAGGAGACAAAGGGCAAAGCTGCCTGTAACAAGAGACTTCCTCAAAGTTAAGAGTGATACAGAGCTAAATTCAAAGTACGTTAGAGACAAGATACACGGAACCTGAAGCAGTTTAAGTCATAGGATGAAGGAAATATACCCTGTTAATGGTATAATAGTATTAATAAACCCATTAAAGGTAAGGATAGATAGATAAATCACTGGCCATATACTCAATTATCGTATATAACCTTTTCTGAGATCTTCTGTTTTAGGCTAGCATTAGTACGAGTTTGCCACATCTCAACCAGTAGACAGTTTAGGAAGGATCGGTGGGAATTATAAGGGTAAAGACTGTCTCAACTAAACCTCTGACTTCCATATACCCGTCCTAATCTGAATAAAATCGTCTAATGATAGCCAGAAAACAGAAAATAAATGCTAAAGCGAATCTTGAAAGGAATGATGACTCTACCTCTATGTCTTATGGTTTGGATGCTCCCCCTTCCCCCCTTAATCATGGCGAGCGATAGCGAGTATGGCTCTTTGTTTCTTTGCTTAATGTATTGTTTAGTTTTTACCAATTTGCCAGGCATTTGTAGTGTGACCTTATAGTAAATCAAATTCTTCCAACACCCTACCCCTAAAACCTCTTCCGCACACACACACACACACACACACACACACACACACACACACACACACACACACACACACACACACACACACACACACATAAACTACATCTGGTAACTCATGCGGTTGGCCATAATATAGTCTGCGTATATACATATGCAAAACACGCACGCAAATATGTTTACGCGCTCTCTCTCTCTCTCTCTCTCTCTCTCTCTCTCTCTCTCTCTCTCTCTCTCTCTGGTTTGTATTTGTTTTGAGAGTATTCTTGTTTTGTTTTGTGTTGAGAGTGGTTTTGTTTTGTTGTTTTGAGATTTTTGTTTGTTTTGATACTGTTCTTGTTTTGTTTTTTCGCTTCCAATCTTTTTCACCCATTAACTCTGACCGGGCCATTTGTGTGAACATAAACAAAAATATATATGAAAAAAAAAAAAAAAAAAAAAAAAAAAAAAAAAAAAATCAAAACTTTCTTGGTGGCGCCTCCCTTTCTTTAAGGGGGGATGGGTCGTTTTTCTGGTCCCCTTTCCTCCTCATGTTTAGCCCCATTAGTTTCGGATTTTAAGATGTTTGCCCTATTAGTTTGGCGATTTTAAGACGTTTTGCCCCATTTTTTGTCAATATAAAGACTTTTCGTGTAGTTTAGGTGTCGATTTTTTCCTGGCGAGCGATAGCGAGCCTACAATTTAAGAGGAATTGGCCTTCGCCCGGGACATTTTTCTATCAAAAAATGTAAACATTTACCTTAGAGGGTCTTGGGCGGATGTTTTTGTTTTAAGCTTGCTGAAGGTCTAGGGAAGAAACTAAAGCAAATAATAAATAGATACATAAATGATCAAATAAATACGGCCATCCCCCTTAATACGGCCATCCCCCCTTAATACGGCCATCCCCCCTTAATACGGCCATCCCCCCTTAATAAATACGCCCATCCCCCCTTAATACGCCCATCCCCCCTTAATACGCCCATCCCCCCTTAATACGGCCATCCCCCCTTAATACGCCCATCCCCCCTTAATACGCCCATCCCCCCTTAATACGCCCATCCCCCCTTAATACGCCCATCCCCCCTTAATACGCCCATCCCCCCTTAATAAAATGTTGTGTTATTGATCAGTCTTGGGTTTTTTTCCTAGTTACGTAACACTTCCTTGTCGAGATCATCAGCTTCGTTACCTCCGCCTACGAAAATGGGTGGAGGTTAGATTTTCGCCTCCTTTTATCTGTCTGTCTGTCTGTTTGCTTGATTGTAAGCAATACATCTCATTAAGGGGCTAGTTGCTGTTTGTTTGGTCTATTAATTTATTTATTCATATATTTTTTTAGTTTCCTCCCTAGACCTCCATCAAGCTTAGAAAAACATCCCCTAGACCCCCTTCAAGATAGATTTGTAAATTTTTCGGTAGAACAAATTTCCCGGCCAAAGGCCGATTCCTCCTAAAATTACAGGCTCGCTATCGCTCGCCAGGAAATATTCGATACCTAAATGGCACGAAGGGTCCTAATATTGACAAAGACATAAGGTGAAAGGTCATAAAATCCCCAAACTAATGGAACCAACGTCTTAACATCTCAAAACTAGTGGGGCTAAACATTAGGAAGAAGGAGGTCCAGAAAAACGGTCTGTCTCCCCTTTAATTATGAACCGATTTTAACGAACTTTGGCGGTCAGATAGGATATGCGCCAAAAAGAAGAACTTATACAATTAAGGGGGAGGGGGTGGGGGGGAGGGTTCACTGTTTGGGCGATTTTTGCATGTATTCATTATGTTTTCTAGTTTCCTCCCTAGACCTCCATCAAATTAAAAAAAAAACATCCATTAGATCCCCCTTCTAGATTAATTTGTACATTTTACGGTAGAAATATTTTCCGGCCGTAGGCCGGTCCTTCCAACATTACAGGCTAGGGAAAAAATCGACACCTAAATATCTCGAAAGGTCTAAATATTGACAAAGAAATTGGGCAAATGGTCTTAAAATCGACTAACTAATGGGGCAAACATCTTAACATCTGAAAACTAATGGGCTAAACACGAGGGAGAAAGTGGTCCAGAAAACCGGCCGATGTCCCCTTAAGGAGGTGATCGGTAGAGCGCCTACCTCCGCCAGCGTAGACAGCTCACAAAGTTATGCACAGATTTTCACGAAATTTGGTGGCCAAATAGGATATGCACCAAGGAAAACCTGATTCCATTTCGGATGCGATCGGTAGAGCGCATATCTCCGCTGGTGTAGGAAGTGTGTTATGCGCTCTCCTTACTGCCCCTCTAGTTGTTAAGACATATAACTGTATTGTGAAAACATTGTACATATGATTCATAACACGCCTAAATAAAATATATGTATATTGTACAATGAGAAAAATTATTTTGGAGGGTCATTCACGTATATTAAAATTATTGTGTCATTACTTAGTCGATGAATAAAAGAAGAAGAAGAATACCGGTACCTTTAATAATATTAATAATAATACTAATAATAATAATAATAATAATAATAATAATAATACTAATAATAATACTAATAATAATACTAATAATAATAATAATACTAATAATACTAATACTAATAATAATAATAATAATATAATAATACTAATACTAATAATACTAATACTAATAATAATACTAATAATAATAATAATAATAATAATAATAAAATAATAATAATAATAATAATAATAAAATAATAATAATAATTAGAGAGAGAAGTAGAGATTGAATGGCAACAGTTTAAGGAAGGAGTGAAAGCAAGTGCAGAGGTAGTATGCGGCAAAAGGAAAGTAGGAGGCAGAGGTATCAGGAAGGGAAGCGAGTGGTGGAATGATACGGTGAGAAAGGCAGTTGAGGAGAAGAGACAGTGTTTTGAGAGGGTTTTACAGGATGGTAGTGTTGAGGTATGGGAGAGGTACAAGGAGAAAAGGAGAGAGGCAAAACGGAAAATTAGAGAAGCGAAAAAAGATGCAAACGAAAGGTGGGGCCAAAGGCTGAGTGAGAATTTTGAAGAACGAAAGAAGATGTTCTGGAAGGAGGTAAATAAAGTAAGGAAAGGAGGACAAAAGAGGGAAGAGTCAGTGAAAGATGAAAATGGAGAATTACTAGTGGAACCAGTTGAAGTGAGGAAAAGATATGCCGAGTATTTTGAATCTTTGTTAAATACAAGAGATGGAAGAGAAGCAGTGATTGAAGCAGAGGTGGATGGAGATAGGTTACCCAGGCCACCCAGGTGGCAGGGAATGAATGAAAGGATTGAGGAAAATGAGGTGAAAGAAGCAGTGAAACAAATGAGAGCGGGAAAAGCAGAAGGTTTGGATGGTATTGCTGTGGAGTGTATAAAGAAGGGTGGAGATGTGATAATAGATTGGTTGGTGAGACTTTTCAATGTGTGCTTTGCTGTGTCAATGGTACCAATAGACTGGAAGAGTGCATGTATTGTGCCGTTGTACAAGGGGAAGGGAGATCGGCAGGAGTGTTCAAGTTATAGAGGTATTAGTTTATTGTCAGTGGTTGGAAAGCTGTATGGCAGGGTGTTGATAGAGAGGATAATAAAGTGTACGGGAAGTTGCAATAGGAGAAGAACAGTGCGGTTTTAGGAGGGGAAGAGGGTGCGTGGATCAGATGTTTGCAGTAAGACAGTTATGCGAGAAGTATTTAGAGAAGCATAAGGAGATATTTTGGGCTTTTATGGACTTGGAAAAAGCGTATGATCGTGTGGACCGTGAAGCAATGTGGAAGGTGTTAAGGATTTATGAAATAGGAGGAAATTTGTTAGAAGCAGTTAAGAGTTTTTATGAAGGGAGCAGAGCATGTGTGAGAGTAGGAAATGGTGAGTTGAGTGAATGGTTTGAGGTAAAGGTAGGTTTGCGACAGGGTTGTGTAATGTCACCATGGCTGTTTAATATGTTTATGGATGGTGTGGTGAGGGAGGTGAAAAGGAGAACTATGGGAAGAGGATTGGGTTTAGTAGGAAAGAATGGTAGAGATTGGGAGTTGAATCAGTTGCTGTTCGCTGATGACACAGCATTGGTGGCGGATTCTGATGAGAAACTGCAGCAGGTAGTCAAAGAGTTTGGTGTGGTTTGTGGAAGGAGGAAACTGAAGGTGAACGTCAATAAAAGTAAAGTAATGGTGTGTAATAGGGGAGAGCATAGGGTGAATCTAGATGTGAGGCTGGATGGGGAAATATTGGAACAAGTAGAGTGTTTTAAATATCTAGGAGGAACAATAAGCAGGAGTGGAGGTATGGAAGTGGAGGTAAAACAGAGAGTGTGTGAAGGAAGGAAGGTTTTCGGAGCAATGGGAAGTATGTGGAAGACGAGAAATCTCGGAGTGAAAGTAAAAAGTGCACTGTATCAAGGAATTGTTGTGCCAACAGTGATGTATGGGGCTGAGACATGGGCTCTGAAGAAAAAGGAGAAAAGAGGGCTGGATGTGATGGAGATGAGCTGCTTGAGGAGTATGTGTGGAGTTACTCGTAGAGACAGATTGAGGAATGAAGAGATACGTAGGAGAGTGGGGCAGCAGGAACATTTGTCAGCCAGAGTGGACAGAAGGGTGCTGAGCTGGTATGGTCATGTGGAACGAATGGGAGATGAAAGGCTTACAAAGAGAATATGTGAGTCAGATACAAGGGGAGATAGAAGGGCAGGAAGACCCCCATTGAGATGGAGAGACTGTGTAAGAAAGGCTTTGGATGATAGAGGAATGACTATAGATCAGGCAGGGGAAGTGGTGGTGGACAAGAGTGAATGGAGAATGCTTGTGAATAGTTGAGTGAACACGTGGTCATTTGGAGTAAGGGGTCGGGCGCAAGTTGGACTAGATAATAGTCCATCAGGCGCCTGGCCCGGGGAGACGATTAATATGAAGGGTGTGCCTGGAAGTGTGGTGGGAGGGCTTGTGGCTTTGGCTCCGCTGCATGTCTGCCTGCCGAGATCGGAACCTCTCCGGGTGGTCAGGGGCCGGGGGAGTGCTGGAGCGACCTTGGTAACCCTGGTCTCTGGGTCTTCTCCTGGGTGACCTGGATGTGTGAGAGTTTGTGTTTTTTATCTGTGTTTATTTTTTGTTTTATGATGTTTTTGTGTTTTCCTTGTTCTTGCTCTGTCTTGAGTCGGCTACCCCCAAAATGGGGATTGGGCCTGAGCATATAGATAGATAGATAGAATAATAATAATAATGATAAGAAGAAGAAGAACAGTACCTATAATAATAATAATAATAATAAGAATATATGCATGCAAGATTAGGTAATATTGAGCTTCCAGCAAACGAGCCCCCAGTAATATTAATAGTTGTTGTTGTTGTTGTTGTTCCCTAAGCTGCCTGGCCGAACAGCCCCGAGTCCCTGAGGAAGGCCACGGCCACGATCGGGCTTTCCCACAGAGCTCTCATTGAGTGTAGGTTGTGTTGTTGGCGTAAGTGGTTGTGTGAAATGCATTCTTCTATGATGTGTTTAATGGTATGGGGTGCTGTGTTACATCCCGGGCAGGCGTCGACAACGGAGTCATCCAGTCTCTTCTGATAGCTCAGGAGAGCTGGATGGTGTCCGCATCTCAGCCTGGCCAGGTGGACTCTGTCCTCGCGAGGGAGGGAGGATTCGGAAGGATGGATTTCGGGAGGTCGTGCATGCAGCTTATTAATAGTTATTGTCGGTGCCGCTACACTACGCTCGCTGGGCTCTCAGGAGGGATAGCCCAGGATTAATTAACCCCTTCTGTACCGGCGACGTATTATTAACTTTATTTTGGCTACTATTAGAGTCGATATGATTCAGTTTCAAAAGGGACTCCAGCATTTAACAGCTTTCGAACTATCTCACTTAACCCTTTTCACTACCACACATCCTTCCTAAACGTCACACAATCGTCTAAATATACCTAGAATAACATTAAAAAGACGTCACCGGTACAGAAGGGATTAATGGGGGGGGGGGGGGGGGTGTTCTCTTCTTGGTCGATTTTTTCATGTATTTTGAATTATTTTTGTTTGCTCCCTAGACCTCCATCATACTTTAAAACAAAATAGACCCCCTTTCAAGATAAATTTGTACATTTTTCGGTAGAAAAATGTTGCCGAAGGCCGGTTACTCCTAAAATTACAGGCTCGCTTTCGCTCGCCAGGAAAAATCGACACCTACATGGCACGAAAGGTCTTAATATCGACAAAGAAATGAGGTGAAAGGTCTGAAAATCACCAAACTAATGGAACGAACGTCTTAAAATCTCAAAACTAATGGGATTAAACATGAGGGAGAGTCCAGAGACACGGCCCATCTCCACTACATTATTAGTGTGCACTGGCCCGAGCACACAATCATTCACAGACAATTATGCAACAAACCTACATATGTACACACACACACACACACACACACACACACACACACACACACCCACCCACCCACCCACACACACACACACACACACCCACACACACACACACACACACACACACACCACACCCACCCACCCACCCACCCACCCACCCACCCACCCACCCACCCACCCACACACACACACACACACACACACACACACACACACACACACAGCACATTTGAGCCTTTGCTACTAACACTTAATTCAATATATGTTACCAGTAACTCTATATTTACCATATTCCAATATTTATTAATAGTAATTTACAGTGGGTTATTACGCTATGCATTTGTCCTGTTTATGCATTCGCCCTATGGTTGCAATTCTAAACAAATTGTGCATTATTATCATTTATTATCATTGTAAACACAATCACTGATCAAAAAACCCACACACACATGCACAAGCAACACAAACACACACGTACAAGTATAAACACTGATATACAAACCCACATACACAAACTGCACAAACACATTCATAACATATAAACACTGATATACAAACACACCTACACAAACAACACACATCCATAAACATATAAACACTGATATAGAAAACCACAAACACAAACAACACAAACACATACACGCTCCACACACACACCACACACCTACAATACACACCCAGTCTCTAGCGGGCATGTTAGCTTCACGGTGTCTTGGCCAAGCATAAACACACAGACACACAAACCAACAAACCAAAACAACACAAACACACACCCACACTAACACTACCACACAAACACACACCCACACCTACAATACACACACACACACACACACACACACAACACATCACACCTACAATACACAGACACAACCACACAAACACACACCACACACCTATAACACACACAGTCTCTAGCGGGCATGTTAGCTTCACGGTGTCTTGCCCAAACACAAACACACAAATCAAAACAACAAACACAAACACTACCAAACAATCACTAACAACAAACACACAAACCCAAACACACAAACAACACACACCCCACACCTATAACACACACAGTCTCTAGCGGGCATGTTAGCTTCACGGTGTCTTCCCCAAACACTCAGACAGTAATGACTTCCAATACATTGAACCCATAAGCCATATTCTCAGCCTGGATACACAGAGGAATGGGGCCCTGGATGTGTATTATAGGATTCAGAGAGTCAGATATACGTTATAGGATGGATATGGTCAGCTAATACAGTCAGATATACGTTATAGGATGGATATGGTCAGCTAATACAGTCAGATATATATTATAGGATGGATATGGTCAGCTAATACAGTCAGATATACGTTATAGGATGGATATGGTCAGCTAATACAGTCAGATATATATTATAGGATGGATATGGTCAGCTAATACAGTCAGATATACGTTATAGGATGGATATGGTCAGCTAATACAGTCAGATATATATTATAGGATGGATTGAGTACGCTAATAGTCACACATATATATATATATATATATATATATATATATATATATATATATATATATATATATATATGTGTGTTTTAATCTCTCAGTGGGGTTCGAACCGTCGACCGTCAGGACGATAGCCGACGCTTTAACCAACTCCACCACGGCAGTCTAAAAGACACTCAACCTTCTATCCTATTTATGTTAAAGGAGAAGGGAAACCCACTAGGAGAATGTAATTTCAATTCATACCTAGTCGTAGGATCCATATTCCAGAATACCATACAAGGATTTGTAAGTGTCCCGACGCAACTTGGGCCGAAGTTGATTTCATTTAATTCTAACCCACCAAACATGAGAGCCATTAATATTAAGTATATCTCACAAATACACGTGAGCCACTAAATGTTTTAATCTCTCAGTGGGGTTCGAACCATCGACCGTCAGGACGATAGCCGACGCTTTAACCAACTCCACCACGGCACCCTTCTCCTTAACATAAATAGGCTAGAAGGTTGAGTGTCTTTTAGACTGCCGTGGTTGCAAAGTGAAGCTTATGAAGACTTGCAATATTCTTGTGCTATTGGAATATTGCAAAGTAGAGCGTGTGAAGACTTTAAATATTCTTGTACTGTCGAAATATTTCAAAGTAGAGCTTATGAACACTTGAAATATTATATATTCTGTTTCTTTCCATCTGACGGTAAATTGCTATGTATTCCTCGTGATTTCTCACCTATTATGAAGATTTTGTAGTGAAATATGTTGCTGATTATGAAAACTTGGCGATAATATGATGCCGAGACATAGTAGTTTTATATATTTTCATTAAGTATCGACAAATCAGCTGCCAAGCGATTCAATTTATCGGTAGCTGAAACGAAACTGAGTATAGTAATGTCGAAATTTGTAAAGTAGAGCGTATGACCATTTTAAATATTCTCGTATTGTCGGAATATTGCAAAGTAGAGCGTATGAAAATGTTAGATATTCTCGTACTGTCGGAATATTGCAAAGTAGAGCGTATGAAATTTTTAAATATTCTCATACTGTCGGAATATTGCAAAGTAGAGCGTATGAATATGTTAAATATTCTCGTACTGTCGGAATATTGCAAAGTAGAGCGTATGAATATGTTAAATATTCTCATACTGTCGGAATATTGCAAAGTAGAGCGTATGAATATGTTAAATATTCTCATACTGTCGGAATATTGCAAAGTAGAGCGTATGAAAATGTTAAATATTCTCGTACTGTCGGAATATTGCAAAGTAGAGCGTATGAAAATGTTAAATATTCTCATACTGTCGGAATATTGCAAAGTAGAGCGTATGAAATTTTTAAATATTCTCATACTGTCGGAATATTGCAAAGTAGAGCGTATGAATATGTTAAATATTCTCATACTGTCGGAATATTGCAAAGTAGAGCGTATGAAAATGTTAAATATTCTCGTACTGTCGGAATATTGCAAAGTAGAGCGTATGAAAATTTGAAATATACTTGTCTTATCGGAATATTGCAAGGGGGAGTGCAAGAAGACTGGAAATGATTGCAGTGTTGCTCCGTTGAGAAAACAAACTTCTGTAACAAGGGAAAAAAGTGTCTTGGCTCAACGCTCTCTCCGGAGTTTGTGAATTGTGTGCCATGATGATATAGTGTTGTGTTGCAAGGGAGGGTCACCAGCTTTTTTTTATCTTTCTCTCCTTTTCTCGCTTCCCTTGCTTGTATCCATTCAGCCCCATTCAGTCAACTGTTTTAAGACGTTTATCCCCATCAAGGTGTCGATTTCTTCCTGGCGAGCGATAGCGAGCCAGCATTGTATGGAGAAATGTACAAATTTAGCTTGTCAAAACAAAAATACATATATGCTGGCTCGCTACAGCTCGCCAGGAGAATATTAACACCTGGATGGGATAAACGCCTTAAAACAGTAGGTTGAATGGGGCCGAATGGATACAAGCCAAAGAGAGAGGGAGAGAAAGAGAAAACAAAAGCGAGGTGGGCTCCCTTAAGGGGTTAGTATAGAATATGAGAGAGAGAGAGAGAGAGTTACACAGATACTCATACCACACAGACCTTTCTACCCCTACTATAGTCTATTCGATGTAAGTAGGCGAGAAATCATGACCTCTATCCTCTGTAACTCAAAAAGGGCAAGACAAAATTGGCTGTAAATTTCCACATCTATTCCTTGACTGACTCTTCCCAAATGGTAGAAATATTAGCTCGATTACTCTAGTTGTTTTTGAGTTACAGAGGTTAGAGGTCATGGTTTTTCGCCTACTTTAAGCGTACATCACACAGTCAGGAGTGCGAGCTAGTGGGAGTCTAACAGGAGTCACTAGGAGTCGCTAGAATCACCAGGGGTCATCGATTTTCACCGCGAGCGAGTGGGAGTCTAACAGAAGTCGCTAGGAGTCGCTAGAGTCACTATGAGTCATCGAGTTTTACCGCGAATAGGCCCGCGAGTCCGAATTGTCCCCTAGTCCTAGTGACTAGCTCGCACTCCTGACTGTGTGATGTACCCTTTACAGCGAATAGAGTATAGACTATAAGTGGTCCGGCCTTAGTAATACTATATACTGTAGATAGGGACAATTTATAGTAAACGAAAAAAGACAGCAAAGTAGAAGGCTATCTGAGAGGTTTTACATATAGTTTTTTACATATATTTACATAGATACACTGACCACACAGACCTTACGATCCCAGCGAGGTGGTCAGGACTGAATTCTAGTAGAGATAGCTAACCCGAGAGCAAGGGACAGTGGAAGGAAAGGATAGCAAAGAAGAAGGAGAGAGAGAGAGAGAGAGGAGAAGATAACGAGATATGGAAATAGGAAACATTTTGTGGTCACAGGAAACTGAACGGCGGCGGTGGGATGGAAAAAACAAAAACAAAAAACACTATATGATTCTGGTAACGACCCAGACGCCAGGGAGAAAATAACAAGCGGCTCGAATAACCCTACACTGTGAACAAAATATCAATTAATGGGCCGGTTTTCTGGACCACTTATTCCATCATGTTTAGCCCCATTAGTTTTCAGATGCTAAGATGTTTGCCCCATTAGTTAGTCGATTATATGACCTTTTGCCCCATTTCTTCGTCAATATTTAGACTTTTTGTGCTATTTAGGTGTCAATTTTTTCCCTGGCGAGCGATGGTGAGCCTGTAATGTTGGAAGAATTTTTCTACCGAAAAATGTACAAATTAATCTAGAAGGGAGATCTAATGGATGTTTTTTTTAAATTTGTTGGAGGTCTAGGGAGGAAACTAGAAAAATAATGAATACATGCAAATATCGCCCAAAAAGTGAACCATGAACAGTAAAAGACCGTAGAATTATGACATACGAAAATACTCTTCATCATTACGGTATCTTAACTACATTATTCCGTGTAATGTGTGTATGAAAACAGTGACAAACTATAGTCTATTCGCTGTAATTAGGCGAGAGAGCATAACTCCTATCCTCTGTAACTCAAAAAGGGCAAAGAGCAAATTGGCTGTAAATTTCCACATCTATTCTTTGACTGACTCTTCCCAAATGGTAGAAATATTAGCTCGATTACTTTAGTAGTTTTTTAGTTACAGAGGTTAGAGGTCATGATTTCTCGCCTACTTACAGCGAATAGACTATAAAACTGTTGATGGTTTGGTGTGCCTGTGACCGTTAACCCTTAGAAGATACAATACGCATTGCTTTCTAGTTTTATTGCTAGTATTAGACGTTTTTATTCAGATTAGGAAGGGTTTATGGAAGTGAGAGGGTTAATTGAGATAGCATTTACCCTTATAATTCCCACAGATCCTTCCTAAAGTGTATGAAATCGTCTAATGAGAGCCAGAATATACTGTCAAAATGTGTCACGATCTGCAGAGGCTTTAAATCCGGTATTATGTTGTCAATATTGCTGCTTGTCCTATGACCATACAAATAACAGAATATGGTACGATTTTAGTTACGTTGGACACCTATTTGACAGGTACCACCGAGGATTTAATACATATTTTTTTTTCGGTTTCCACGCAGCCAACACTAAGCTACACCTTTTTCTGGTCCGGTAATAGTATTGAAAACGATATAATAACTATTTAAATGTGGTTTTAGACGAGAATAAAATGGCGCGTTTGTGCCAAAAATCGCGGGAGTCCATCGTCGCGGTTTGTTTACCCAGGACGTTCGAGGTTACGGCCAGCTGCAGTTACTTGCCCCCTGCTGGCAACATAGATGACGATTATTATAATTCACGGGGGGGGGGGGGGGGGGGGCAAAGCCCCCCCTCAACCTGTATCCTGTATCCCACGGCCTATAACGCAAGTCTTTATCAAAAAATTTACCCAACAACTGGTTATAGCTTAGCCATTTGAAGTCGACCGCCAAGGCGCCAGGAAGTCACTCCGAGCGTAAAGTAAACAAAGCGACGCTACTTCCACGAACGTAACAGAGTTGTCTTTATATTTCGTCTCATATTATCATTATTAAAGTGTCCCCATTGTTTTTTTAGTGTTTCGTACAGCAGAAAATGGTGTAGCTTGGTGTTGGATGCGTGGAAACCGAAAACAAATATGTATTAAATCGTTGGCGGTACCTGTCAGTGTCCAGTAACTAAAATTGTACCCAGAATATTTTTAACGCTCTCAAGATCATAGTTGTGAGTTACTAGGCAGCCAAAACATCTATATAAATGTCTAAACATTTAGCTAAGTTAGCCTAATAGAATAGTTTTCTTTCAATGTACAGCCTAGAGAAAACATCAGGAGTTTAGGGCAAACTAAAGTAAAATATCCATAGTTTCATATGGGTTACTTTAGCTTTAAAATATGCCAGTGAATACGCAAATCGTGTCATAAGCATGAACAGTAATATTGGTGTCTTCTCATGGAAAATGTTAAATACAAGCTGCTTCTATGGTTTCTAATGTTCGTGATGGCTGCTGGGTTGCGACCTGGTCTTGCTGTATTAAGTATTAAGTATTAAAGTGTAATTATGATGATAACCGTAACTGGCTCTTGTATATCTCATCTAGTAAATCGTTTCCATCAGTAACTCCTTCCTTCCAGGTGAAATGAGGGAGGGGGGTTGGGGAAGTGGGTGCGGCACTGTCAAAAATACGTATTCACTTGGATATTGAGGAACAGAATATGTGCAGGAAACTGTATAATTACCCACGCCTCGTCTCCCTTTTCTCCTGCAAATAATATATTCACCACCTACTAACACCTCTTGTTCCCCTCCTTACTTCGTAGACATTCAGGCTACAAAATATATTTCTTGTCTCTATCCCTGTTAATGCATATTTAATTGTAACGTTGACCCGTTTCTCCTACAGTATGTAGTGGTAGTGGAAGCTCGAACTGAAGGTGGGACGAGTGAGGCCCGCGTGGTGGTGGAGGTGGCAGATGACAACGACCACACCCCCGCTTTCGCCAGGGACCTGCACGAGACACAGATCACAGAGGAGGACGACAGACACCTCCCGAAAACCATCATCACGGTCAGTTAATGCAGATTTACACTATCATTTTTACAGCGACTTTACTCCTTTCTGGCGCTTAACTATTTCCTGACAATCTTATTACCCAATACCTGACTTGAGATCTTAACTCATAAGCTGCGCAGCTATGGTATTTGAAAGTGCCCGCCATGCGAAGGTATTTTGGTTCATTCCTGACGAAAATTGTCAATTTACCATATATATAATTAATACTTATCCATATGCGCCTATTTTAATTTTAATATGAACATAGGAAAGCAATAACTCAAGTGGTTACAGCAATTGGCTGGTGAAAATATATCAATATTTCATGGACCAGTCATAGAAAGCCTGCAATTGACCACTTGCTAGTTTCAGGCTATAAGGAAGTTGGAGTCGTAAACATCGACATTTAGCAGAATTACCAGCTAAAATACGGTTGTAGTGCATTTATAAACACATCAAATCAAATTCAACATACTTTCTATCCACCAGAAACCTAGATTATCATTGCACTTCTGTTTAATAGCGATGTTTACGGCTCCAACTTCCTTATAGCCAGAAACTCGCAAGTGGTCAATTGGCCACTTGCGAGTTTCATGCTATAAGGAAGTTGGAGCTGTAGACGTCGATAGTTAAATAGAAATGCAATAATTGAGTAGGTTTCTGATGACTATTGAGTATGTTGAATTGGGTTTTATGTATTTATGAATGTACTACAACCGTATTTTAACTGGTAAATCGGCTAAATATCGATGTCTACAGCTCCAACTTCCTTATGGAACGAAACTCGCAAGTCTGCAATGTTGGTGAAACCGACCCTCGGTAGAACAGTTTGTTTACCGAAAACTGTATATAATTAGCTCTGGGGGCCTTTTTTTTAAAGGGGTCGGGAGCGGCGTTTTTTGTAGTCTACAGAGTAAATTAAAATACACTCTTCGAAAATAGCCAAAACCGTGAAAACTCGAAAAACCATAATTCAACGAAATATCCTAATAACCCCTAAAACTTCGCACCACTACTACTACTACTATTACTATTTTTTTTTTTTTTTTTTTTTTTTTTTTTTTTTTTTAAACCACTCAGCCTGTGCATCCCCTCTTTGGACCCTAAACCAGGTCAGAACAGTCATCAAAGCGTCCGACTTGGTAGTCATTCAGCTACTTACTATTCCGGGGTCAGCACTCAGACTCATCATCGTGGATTACTACTACTACATTGGTTTTTATTTAATATTGTTCATACATTTTATTTTACAAGCATCAGATATTACTATTCAACACCATGCAACTTCAATCCAGTCTCCTTCCTATGCGACCCTCTGCCACTGCTGCCTCGTAGTCCACTTCTGCCACCATCGCTGGTTGTGGTGCAGACAGTCTTGTTCCCCGCAGGCATAGTAGTGCTGATCTGAGCAACGAGAAAGATAGACGGCACCTCATCCAGGCTACAACGTGGCTCCTGGGCTGTTTCTTCTTGTCTGCGATGATCTCTGCAAGCCTTGAATAGAAGCACTGGGCCCTAGGTCCCATCCCTCCAGATGTGGTGAAGACTAGTGGGGTAAAGCTGCCATGTTCGATATTTAAGGTCCTTTCCCCATATGCCCTGACCTTCTCTTGTTCATTCCTCTTGTGTGCAGCCTCCAGAGACAGCCCGCTGTAGCTATGGGCCATTGGGTCGAATATTCTTACGTCAAAGAATGCTCGCTGTGCTCTTGTCCAAAAACTTCTTGCACTAACGTCCACTCGTGCTTCGTTGGATGTGTTGGCCGTCCTGTGCTGCAAGATCTCTCCCTCCAAGGGAATGAGTGATGGTTCGCGCACCACATCTCGACACACCTCCCTGAGCATGTTCGCCGTTACATCTCTTACTTCATCGTGCCTGATGCTGATGAATCCTCCCTTCTTACATATCATGCTGTGGTCTGCATCGTTGTTGATTCCACAAACGCATCGATCGGGCAGTCCTTCAATCGGCCAATCATACCTCAGTGCAATAGCATCATTAAATTCTTGTTTGTTTAGATTGAAGCCTTTTACCTTGATTGGTAGTGTTGTCAGCCAATTTGAAGCACCCGTTTCTTGTGCTATTTGTACTTTTCTTGTTAGTCTCGGGGAAAGTTGTCGCATCAATTGTGCCAGGTCATTTTTCTGTGAGTTTTGCCTCTCTGACGTGATGGTCTTTCTGATATTGTAGATGTCCGCCTGGTCCACTTCGCCGTCAGGATCTTGCGCTACGATGCGTTCAGCGAGAGATTCTGTTATCTTTACTGAGTTCTCGTGTTCCGTTGTCGCCCTCCTCACCGGATTGATGATTCCAAGCCCTCCTAACCTAGGAGGAAGTGCGAGCAACTCCCTCTCTGTAGCATTTGGGGTGTGGGACTTCATCCAAGCTGGGATGAGTTTGTCTCTGATGGCATCTTCTAGCGGTTGAAGTTGTGGACCCACGTTTGGAATGGTACGCATCAAGTAGGTCCAGCGGTGTTTGACCCCATATGTGAATGCCGAATATGCAGCCTGTGGTTCCGTCTTTGCAATTTTGGCTAGTATTTCTATTTCGTTTACCCACTCTCTGACCTTCTCTTCCATGTATTGCTTCTTGAACTCTTCTGTGCCAATCACTGCCCCTAGATGACGCTGTCCGTCCTTTGTTACGACCACTTCACTACCGTTGAAAGCTTCTAAGGCATTTTCGTAATGTTCTGCTTTTACTACTACTACTACTACTACTACTATTACTACTATTACTACTACTACTACTACTACTACTATTACTACTACTACTATGGCGACTAATAAAATAGGTGGCCGCTTAGTGTTCGCTATTATTACGGCGGGAATAATGTAGTATCTAAAGGGGAGAGGGGAAGGGGGGGCGGGATAGTTGCTTCTTCTGGATCCCCTTCTCCTTCATAGTTAGCCTCATTAGTTTTGAAATGTTACAACATTCGCTCCATTAGTTTGGTGATTTTAAGACCATTCGCCCCATGTCTTTGTCAATATCAAGATGTTTCTTGACATTTAGATGTCAATTGTTTCCTGGTGAGCGAAAGCGAGCCTGCAATTTTGGAGGAAAAATTCCTTCTGCTGGGATATTTGTCTACCAAAAAGTGTACATACTGTACTTATCTCGAAGGGGGATTTTTTTTTTTTTTTTTTTTTAGCATGATGGAGGTATAGGGAGGAAACTTAAACTAAATTATTATGTTTTTTTCCACCAACCAACTTCACCCCTAAACTCATTAATGATATCAACCAATACATATTTTAATTAATATATTAATATATTAATAAACCCTTCCCCCCTAAATGAAAAAGGTGGCCCGCCTCTCCTACTGCAGCAGCACCTCTCGACCATCCCAGACCTCTCTCGCCTCTACCTCATTTGCACACAATATTGGAATTCCTGGGATGACAGCAAATTAGTATGAACAGCCGAGTGGTCGTTTTGGGCTTAAGGGGGGGGGGGGGGGGGTCACCGGCTTTTTTCTCTCACCTTTTTTTCTCTTTCCTTGGCTTGTATCCATTCGGCCTCATTCAGCCAACTGTTTTAAGACGTTTATCCCCATCCAGGTGTCGATTTTCTCCTGGCGAGCGATAGCGAGCCAGCATTGTATGGATAATCTGGCTTCGCCGGAGACATTTTTCTATCGAAAAATGTACAAATTTAGCTTGCTGTCAAAAAAATATATATGCTGGCTCGCTACCGCTCGCCGTAAAATTATTGTCACCTGGATGGGGTAAACGTCTTAAAACAGTAGGCTGAATTGGGCCGAATGGATACAAGCCAAAGAGAGAGGGAGAGAAAGAGAAAAATAAGCCGAGCGGTCGTTTTGGGCTTAAGGGGAGTTTTTTGGGGGGTTTCTGGTCCCCTTTTTCCCTCATGTTTAGCCCCATTAGTATGACATTTTGCGATGTTTACCCTATTAGTTTGGCGATTTTAATATATTTTGTCCCATTTCTTCGTCAATATTAAGACTCTCCGTACCATTTAGGTGTCAAATTTGTCCTGGTAAGCGATAGTGAGCTTGTAATTTAGTACGAACCGGCCATCGTCCGGGACATTTTTAATTGATCTCGAAGGGGGGGTCTTGGGAGTGTTTTATTGCTCTCTCTCTCTCTCTCTCTCTCTCTCTCTCTCTCTCTCTCTCTCTCTCTCACACACACACACACACACGCACGCGCGCGCGCGCGCGCACACACACACACACACACACACACACACACACACACACACACACACACACACACACACACACACACACACACACACAGAGAGCAATAACAAAATATTATCCTCATAAACATCAGCTCCAAAGGCAGAGAAATGTGCCAAGAAGAATGCAATGACAGTCCAAGATTGGCTTGGTGCTCTGAAGGATTCTGTGGATATGAGCCAAAGTAAGTATATATATATATAGATAGATAGATAGATAGAGAGAGAGAGAGAGAGAGAGAGAGAGAGAGAGAGAGAGAGAGAGAGAGAGAGAGAGAGAGAGAGAGAGAGAGAAGATAGATAGATAGATAGATAGATAGATAGAGAGAGACTGTATAATTATATGGTTAAGACAATACTGGCAGACGACTGGAGATTGTATTTTAGTTTTATGAATTTATCAACGTGTTTTTATGTCATTACTCAAATTATGAATATAATATGTGGTTTATGCAAATGACGCGTTACGATTTCCCTTTCTATTCAATTTGCTCTATGTATCGGTAAGGGAGCCCACCTCGCTTTGTTTCTCTTTCTATGTATCGGTAAGGGAGCCCACCTCGCTTTGTTTCTCTTTCTATGTATCGGTAAGGGAGCCCACCTCGCTTTGTTTCTCTTTCTCTCCCTCTCTCTTTGGCTTATATCTATTCTGCCCCATTCAGCCTACTATTTCAAGACGTTTACCACCATCGAGGTGTCAATATTTTCCTGGCGAGCGGTAGCGAGACAGCATATATATATTTTTGTTTTGACAACAAGCTAAATTTGGACATTTTTCGATAGACAAATCGTAATGACGTCTCGTAGCAACTTAATCAAGACCCTTAGGCCTACTACGAAGATAACAAAAATAATCCCTACTTGCTCCTACCCTAGCCAAGAATACCTTCGTTCACTATATATAATGGATTGTACCGGAAATGAGCCCGCGAATATCCCTGCTGGGAGGCTGATTGCTGTCGGAACAAAGACTAAAAAAAAACATCATCCTTTTTTTCATCATTATCTTATAAGGATTATCTGTTTTCGTGATGGTTGTATTGATTTGATTGACGTTTTGTTTAAGTTTTTTATTCTTATTTTATTTTATTTATTTATTTTATTATTATTTAGTTTTGCTGGTATGTTTTTTTTTTTATTTATTTATTTATTTATTTATTTTTTTAACCCTGGTCTCTGGGTCTTCTCCTGGGTGACCTGGATGTGTGTGAGTTTGTGTTTTTTATCTGTGTTTATTTTTTGTTTTATGTTGTTTTTGTGTTTTCCCTGTTCTTGCTCTGTCTTGAGTCGGCTACCCCCAAAATGGGGATTGGGCCTGAGCATATAGATAGATAGATTTTTGTTAGGGGGGGGGGGGGGGTCGGCTTAATCTTACTTTTATTTATTATTGGTGTGAATTATTTTAATTATTTTATTAGTATAGAAAAGAAAAAAACTACACAGACCTTCCTTCTTTAATCATCTTGTATGACTTCTCTGTTGTCGGGATGCCCGCGCGGGGTTGATTTGAAAATATATACAGTATATAATTATATATATAAATATATAGTATAATAATTTTTTATTTATTTTTTATTTTTTATTTTTTTAACTGTTATCTCGCTTTTTCTGGCGTATTCGAATTATTGTTATTTGTATAGAAAAAACTACATAGGCCTTCCTCCTTTCATCTTCTTAGAGGGCTTTTGTTGTCGTGATGGTGGTATTAATTTGATTTTGTGTATATATACTTATTTTGTATACGGGTAACGGTTTTTTGGTGCTTAATCTTACTTGTATTTATTATTTGTGTGGAAAAAGACTACATAAACCTTCCTTCATTAATCATCATCTCCTATGGCTTCTCTGTTGTCGTGATGGCGGTATTATTTTGATTATGTGTATGTTTACTTATTTGTTACTGGCATCTGTTTTTTTCTGGCTTAATCTTACTCTTATATGTTATTAGTGTGGACAAAATATCTCATAGATCTTCCTTCTTTAATCTTCTTATATGGCTTCTCTGTTGACGTGAAGGCGGTATTAATGTATTTACTTTTTGTTTGTATATATATATATATATATATATATATATATATATATATATATATATATATAT
>JBAKBP010025851.1:0-32678 GCA_037953745.1 Lithodes maja
CTGAGGTCAACTACTCAGCTGCACATTAAGGCTGCGCGTGAAAATACAAAGAATGCTGCGCTCAGGTGGTACACCTCACAAGGTACCGCTCTCGTGGGTACAGGTCAGACGGACTGAGGTCAGGTTAAATATAATCTCGATTTAGTGCAACGTTAAATCGAGATTAAGAAGCTATGAACTTCGCTTAGTATAGGGGGAATGATAATTTAAATCTGAATTTAACTATCAAAGGGTTATTGTGAATAATTTCTCACACGATACACTAAAAATAAATTCAATTGTAAATTAGTTGATATTACACAGAGTAAGGACATCAGATTCACAGTAAATTTAGTGAATAAATTGTAGCGGGCACAAAATATCTATAGATGAGTATGTTTGAATGAATTAACAAACTAATGAAAGTAACACAGAACGGAGTAGCGCTTTATTTTCGTTTTAATAAGAGTTATAATGACTTGGATATAAAACAAAGTAGTATTTAATAAATAGCCAAAGATGATGGCATCAGAAGGAGTTTGAATAAATTAACAAACTGCTGAATGGAACGCAGAACTAAGTAGCGCTTACTATAACTTTAATAATCGTTACAATGATTCAATTACCAGAAAGTAGTTGTTAATATATCAATACTCCAAACATAGAGGCTTGATGAATAAAGGAATTGTATAATCTGATTCCTAAATCGGTGGCGAAAGAATTACATAGCCCGGGTAACGTATATGATTAGATTATTCACAAGAACTAATACAATTAGGTATCTTGAATATAGACTAATTCTAACTCAACGGACGGGTTCGTTTACTTTCAATGGTGGCAGAATTTATACATAAGTATTCTCTGGTTAGCAATGGACGTAATATGGTCCTGAGTTTAGGAGTTAAGTTTAGGTTATTCGGAAGGAAAATAACCCTTGTTATACACTTCACGTCAACTTGGACACGCAATGAAGTAATAACACAATAGCATAAAATATCTGAGAGCATTCACTAAGCAACACATGTAATCTTGACTATATAATATAACGTATGTAAAAAAAAATGAATAAATGCTGGAACACGAATTACATAGAAAATACACCGTACTTATATAAGATTGGGAGTTGAATCAGTTGCTGTTCGCTGATGACACAGCTTTGGTGGCGGATTCTGATGAGAAACTGCAGCGGGTAGTCAAAGAAGAGTTTGGTGTGGTTTGTGGAAGGAGGAAACTGAAGGTGAACGTCAATAAAAGTAAAGTAATGGTGTGTAATAGGGGAGAGCATAGAGTGAATCTAGATGTGAGGCTGGATGGGGAAATATTGGAACAAGTAGAGTGTTTTAAATATCTAGGAGGAACGATAAGCAGGAGTGGAGGTGTGGAAGTGGAGGTAAAACAGAGAGTGTGTGAAGGAAGGAAGGTTTTCGGAGCAATGGGAAGTATGTGGAGGACGAGAAATAATCTCGGAGTGAAAGTAAAAAGTGCACTGTATCAAGGAATTGTTGTACCAACAGTGATGTATGGGGCTGAGACATGGGCTCTGAAGAAAAAGGAGAAAAGAGGGCTGGATGTGATGGAGATGAGCTGCTTGAAGAGTATGTGTGGAGTTACTCGTAGAGACAGATTGAAGAATAAAGAGATATGTAGGAGAGTGGGGCAGCAGGAACATTTGTCAGCCAGAGTGGACAGAAGGGTGCTGAGCTGGTATGGTCATGTTGAACGAATGGGAGATGAGAGGCTTACAAAGAGAATATGTGAGTCAGGTACAAGGGGAGATAGAAGGGCAGGAAGACCGCCATTGAGATGGAGAGACTGTGTACAAAAAGCTTTGGATGATAGAGGAATGACTATAGATCAGGCAGGGGAAGTAGTGGTGGACAGGAGTGAATGGAGAATGCTTGTGAATAGTTGAGTGAACACCTGGTCATTTGGAGTAAGGGGTCGGGCGCAAGTTGGACTAGATAATAGTCCATCAGGCGCCTGGCCCGGGGAGACTATTAATATGAAGGGTGTGGTGGGAGGGCTTGTGGCTTTGGCTCTGCTGCATGTCTGCCTGCCGAGATCGGAACCTCTCCGGGTGGTCGGGGGCCGGGGGAGTGCTGGAGCGACCTTGGTGACCCTGGTCTCTGGGTTTTCTCCTGGGTGACCTGGATGTGTGTGATTTTGTGCTTTTTTATCTGTGTTTATTCGTTGTTTTATGTTGTTTTTGTGTTTTCCCTGTTCTTGCTCTGTCTTGAGTCGGCTACCCCCAAAATGGGGATTGGGCCTGAGCATATAGATAGAGATAGATAGACGTATATAAAATCACTGCACAGATCAAAGTTGGATAAAACTTACATGTGAAACATATTGACAAGGGAAATCTTAGAAGCGGATCTCTACGAACAGTTTAAATTGAACATTCGCATATTTTATATTACCTTCACCATAATTCCCGACACTTAAAGTACGACACTTAAAGTACGGGTTAGAGGAGAAGTAATTTCCATGAGGGAGAATCTGGAGGACGTAGGACTCGTAGTTCTTCCTCTGGCTGGACGTCAAATGGAGCTGCCTCTCTCACGGACAATAGAGAAGGTTGCTCCTGGCTCCTCTAACACACTCTCGTTCGCCACCCTAGTTGGACTTTACTACAGGGACAGGCTTGTCCTATAGAAAGTCTACAACACTATTCTCTACCCACTAAAAGTTAGACCAGTGGAAGGTAGGAACCGTAGTTGCATACCTTCCCTCAATTTCAGTCAGGCTATATTTGGGTGATAATTTGAACTCAATTTGACCTATTTCAATATAGTAGGGACATAATTATGGATTTCATTCTTTCTTTATTGTGAAGGCAATCATTCTAACAATATACTTACCCTACTAATACATGTACAAGGTTATTCTCTATAACTTAAAATTGTACTCTTTATATAAAAGGCTTGCATGGCTGCATGATATATGTGTATATGTTATTCACTCTTCCTGACTTTTTCTGGATTGCAGGCCATGCTTTCTCCTCTTGATTCTTTTTCTACTATTTCCACTTCTCAAGTGAGGTACTGTAGAGGTGATTCTCTTGGTCCCATCGGTAGAGGTACTGCACTGTATCTTGATGTGGCATTTGCATAAACTCTTAATAGTTGTATAATAAATCCGGCTGCTGTTGCGTATTTGCCTTTGGTGTTTGTCCCAGGCTCTGCCATTGGCTGTTCGGGGCTTGAACTCCTGGTAGGTCCCGGATGTGGTGACCTTTGGCGGGTAGACTGTCCTATTGCTGCATGGATTAGAGCATGGGTAGGTCTTCCTTGCTGGGTAGACCGTGTTACTGCTGCAGGTATTAGAGCATGGGAAACTCGGGGGAACTGTGTGGCTTCTTTGTTCATCTTCTGCTGCATCTTCTTCCTTGTTCTTCTGCTCTCCTTTACTGCGGCTATTTTGGTTATGGTAGGCTGTTGCCTTTTCTGCATTGTCAGGAACCTCTGCAGGGTTTGCCATGCCCCTCGTTTATGCAACCACGTTATTTCAATATTATATATATGTTTAGACGATATTGTGCAGCTTAAGAAGGATCTGATTAGAGTTGGAAGCCTGTTAATTGCCGGGGGCCCTTTTTAAACTTTATAAAATAGTTTTATAGTAGCCACAAAAAAATTAAAAGAACATCGCCGGTACATAAGGAGTTTAAATTATATATGTATTTCAAATATTATGATCAGGGACTAGATATTCATATATGTATTCGTTTGGCAAAATATAAACACCAATAGAAAATTAATGTAATTAAAATTAACTCTCCCATCATCAGGGCAGCCCCTACACCATCTTCTCGACATCTACTGATCCTGTCTACATGGCGTTGTTTAAAGACATGGGTTACGGTACTCACACGGACATCATGAACAAGGTGGCTGCGGGACAATACGCCTTCATCTACTTCACTGGTAACTTGGAGCTCCTTCAAGCCGTACACAACAACAACCCGAGGAGGATCACCGATATACACATGGCCAGGGATAAAGTCTACTCCTCTGGCATTGCTTGTGCTGTCCCCCAAGTACGGTTGCCCACATTACTTTGCATACACTTGTGATTTATGTACGGGAGGAACTAAGTACGATTGAAAAATATGTCTGTTTTATGCAGCAGTTAACCCACTGAGCACCAGCTAATTAATAATAAATGTACACCCCAGGACCAGCAGGTTGTAAACAATTTGTTTTCCAAAAAACACCAGGAATGGGTTAGAAATGAAGGAAAACCCACACAAAAATGATCCCCTAGGTCATTTAGGGGTCCTACGGGGCGCACGAAAGTCGGAATTACAAGAGGGGAAGTGGGTAGGCAAAAATATGCAAAAACAGGTTTTTGCATGCTCACGCGCAAGCGGATGGACTTTGAGGGTTTTCAACCATCGGCATTGTTGCGTGGGATACTTATACAGTTCCCATACAAATCTGAGCCATTTAGGTGCAATAGGACCGGAGTAATTAACCGCGACGCACCCTATGCGGCGCTAGGGTTTAGCATTGCATACATTGCCGATGCCTGTGATGCGTCGCTGGTCCTCAATGGGTTAATATACTGTATATGATCAACTAATAATGTTTTAAAAATATTGTTATAAGTTAGCCATACTATATTGGATTCATTCCATACTTCAAATCATAAGAGTGGATACAAATGTACGTACAGTAAGATATAAACGTTTGAGTTTATGCTTTTAAATTCTATATCCATACACTTATTATACACAAATAAATACATAAAATACATAGATCATGCGATATAAGTTATGTTTTATGAAATAACTAGAAATATCTTAATCCCAGAGACAGCTGTTCAAATGCTTAAAACACATTTTTATTAAATGGCATAGGTTGAATTATTGGCTAGATTAGGTTTAAGGTTTAAATGAATTACGTCAATCAGTTGGTTAAAGAAAAGTCGAAACGTTGAAGAAATAAAGATGTTCGTGATTACTCTAGTCCTCCTCTTTCTCCTAAAGGGTATATCACACAGTCAGGAGTGCGAGCTAGAGTCACTAGGAGTAGGGGACAATTCGGACTCGCGGGCCTATTCGCGGTGAAAATCGATGACTCCTAGTGATTCTAGCAACTCCTAGCGACTTCTGTTAGACTCCCACTCGCTCGCGGTGAAAATCGATGACTCCTAGTGATTCTAGCGACTCCTAGTGAATCCTATTAGACTCCCACTAGCTCGCACTCCTGACTGTGTGATGTATTCTTAAGACTATATTTTGTTCCAGGGGGCACCACATCATCGAACATTCAACAAAGTCCTACAGAGGTTGTTCAAATCCGGGCTGATCGGCAAATGGGTTAGGGACACCCTCCCACTCTACTCCAAGACACTGCTGGAGGACAAACAGGGGCTGCAGGCAGATGAAGACAAGAAAACTACGAATGAGGTATGAGGTATGATAAAAGTGGTACAACTATTCCTGAGCAATTCAGATTCGCTGACGATTTTTTGTTAATTCCTTTTAATTGCATGGTAAAGTCAGTATTTATCTCCATCAATGTTCTTCAAGTTACTCACATTTGTGTGTCCAGCTATTTGTGTCAATGGTTGTTGTTGTTGTTCCTCAAGCTGCCTGGCCGAACAGCCCCAAGGCCCCGAATAAGGCCAAGGCCATAATCGAGCGGCCCCAAAGAACCCTCCCTGCCGACCACAATAAAGCCTGGGTGACTGAAGCCACTCCATGGCGGGGAGCTAAGGAGGGTGCGGAAACGCCCGGGAAACCAAAGCCCCACCCAGGGCCCTGTGCCCCTCAGCAATTATGAAGAGAAAGTTGAGGGGCAAAGAAAAAATGTGACGCTTTGGCTTCCAATCATGGTAGATTGGGAGGTCAATCCACGGAAGAGGCGCCGTCACTTGAGATCTAGAAAATATATAAGTAAAAGGAACAGTCAGAGTAAGCTATGGGTATGGCAGAGATCGCTCAGTTCTCACTCTGATAGACCAGCCCATCACCATTAACATTTTGACAGTGAGGGCTCGATCCGCCGACCCTTTGATTAGCAGCCGAAGCTCTACTGGCTATGGCACGGCTCGCGACGGGGGGTCAATGGTTGTACTTGCTGATGATAAATGTTCAACATTTTGGTCCGATTGTTTTTTGTCGATGGCTATAATTATATGGGTGGCTATCCAAACAAAAACACTGCTATGGCTCATCAAGATATTTTTAACTCTGTCTGCTGTATAGTTTGCTCGTGGAGGCGCTCGTTGAGCCACAGTAAAATTTTTGAATACACTTTTGAATGGACTTCAGCACAATTGCATCAAGTGTCAAAATGTTAGAAACAGTTGCAGGTTCAAAATAATTTCAAGGCAGGTTATCTTTCATCTTTGATCAAATTGAATTTGAGTAGGCCAGTAAATCCAAAACGTAATGTTAACGCATATTTGGTAAAGTACGCGTATGTGTGATAAAATAAGCCACAACATACTGTTCCACATTGAATTTACATTATTTGTTTTCAGATTAAGCTGAGTCTAGACCATCTTCAGGGACTCTTCTTTGGTTACGTCGGAGGGGCCCTGCTGCTAGTCTTTGAAGTTCTGCTCATTCGTTTGGGGAAATCAACAGACGGAGATTAATCAACAGACGGAGATTAATCAACAGACGGAGATTAATCATTAAACATTAATCGTTTTTGGCATACATAATTACATTAACTAAAGTGTATTCAAGCTAATCTGGCATTGGCAACGCTGTTTTTCTATACTTCCTTTCTAAACTACTCGGGTGCCGTCGACTTTATTAAATAGGGACTGTATACAATTATATAGAAAGGCAGCGTTACCAATTTATGTAAGATTAGCTTGAATATACTTAAAATTAAGATCAGCGTTTTGATTATACTACAGAAATGAAACCATCATATATATTGTGTTGGATGGCTTAAGTAAACAAGTGTAGTACCGAGTCTGTAATAATGCTACAAATAAAAAGGTATGTATAGCTTTAGAATTTGTTATGTAGGATCAAACACATTTGGCTGACAGACATAAAGTCGTGATCATCAATGCATTAACACTTCTTAATATAAACATGGCCTTGAGCATTCATCAGTGATATGCAGTGTTGTCCTGAATACTTCGGCAGTGTGTCATAATTACTCTGCATGATAATAAACTCGAAAAAGTTGACACAATTAACCCTTTCACGCACATATGACGCAGAGGTTGCCGGATTAGCAATAAGAAATAGTTATCTCACTCTTATAATTACCTCTCCAAAATTAGTTTTCTGCCCACAGCTAACTCAAAGACAACTGCAGAGGTTGAAGTAACTAAACTAAAGGTTTCTAAATACCCCTGATGGTAACAAAAGCTTTAAAATATCCCCAATAGGCTCACACTCGCGTCATATGTCGGAGAGGGTTAATATAAATACCATATGAGGAGGAGCACTTTATCAACAACGTTTTGCATATCGCTTCACCAGATCAATATCATTCGCTTGGTGAATCTATATACGAAACGTTGTCAATTGACCACTTGCGAATTTTGGTCTATAAGGAAGTTGGAACTGTAAATATCAATATTAAGGAGAAATACACAAGTTATAAGAGTTGGTGATGGATAGAAAGTTTGCTGAATTTGATTATAAGTATTTATAACTGCACTACAGCCGGCTTTTAGCTGGTATTTTTGTTATATATAAATGTCTAAAGCTCCAACTTCTTTATAGCCTGAAACTCGCAATTGGTCAATTAAGTGTTCCTCGTCATATGTTTATATATTCATTATATATATATATATATATATATATATATATATATATATACATATATATATATACATTATATATATATATATATATATATATATATATATATATATATATATACATTATATATATATATATATATATACATTATATATATATATATATATATATATATATATATATATATATATATATATATATATTCATTCCTCCTTTACTACAGTAGATATGAGTGGTTGGAAACAGCTTGAACAAGTCTTATTAATCAAGATCGCCATAACACCTGCCTAGGTTTAAAATAGAATTGATCATATTTTTTCAGTGCAACAACACAGGTCATATTTTCGTCAATCAAGCATATCAAAAAGGAAACAGGTATACTCGCAGAGGAAGAAGAGGCATACTCACACCAATAGGTAGAAATTATATTAACTAATAACATTATTATACTCCATCCATTATAGGTAGGACAGAATGGTAACTGTTGCACTTCTCATAAGACTGCATAATCCAGCACACATTGCACATACTTACACGTGGAGAGAGAGATACGCAAAAACACAATTAGACTTCTGCATATTCATTGACTGTCCACCTCCACAAAATACAAAATACTAAGAGAGAGAGAGAGAGCGAGAGAGAGAGAGACGAAAAAACACAATTAGACTTCTGCATATTCATTGACTGTCCACCTCCACAAAATACAAAATACTAAGAGAGAGAGAGAGAGCGAGAGAGAGAGACGAAAAAACACAATTAGACTTCTGCATATTCATTGACTGTCCACCTCCACAAAATACAAAATACTAAGAGAGAGAGAGCGAGAGAGAGAGAGACGAAAAAACACAATTAGACTTCTGCATATTCATTGACTGTCCACCTCCACAAAATACAAAATACTAAGAGAGAGAGACGAAAAAACACAATTAGACTTCTGCATATTCATTGACTGTCCACCTCCACAAAATACAAAATACTAAGAGAGAGAGAGAGCGAGAGAGAGAGAGAGACGAAAAAACACAATTAGACTCATGCATATTCATTGACATCACGCTATCAAGGGAGCTACCACGCAAGACATCAGGAAGGAGGGAGGCCGCATTCTCCCTGTATACCGAAACATGGGTGAAGTCAGGCACCTCAGAACGCTCCTGGCCTCCGCAGACATCACACATCCTCTTCTCGTAAGTTGAAGCTGCTCTACACTCAGATTAATATGCAGGATTCGAACTCTGCATACTAAATCGTAGGCTTGTGCATATTTGTTTAACTGTCTTGATAGCGTAATGCATAAGTGCGCGGAATTTTGGTTTGAGTTTCCTAGGTTCGAGTCCTTAGAGTGCCACATGTATTTGTTGATTTAATTAATTGAGTTTAGAAGTGAAGTTGGTTGGTGAAAACAATATAATATACAGATTATATGCTACCTGCCTCCAAAACCTACCAAATGAGCCCACACCAAGTAGGAAGCTTGATTTTCGGGCCAGTAGTGCATTTGGTTCTTGGAGGGTAAACATTCTTAGCATATGAATCCAACTATTACCCTTCAAAAATAATAGTTAAACATCAGCAGTAGTCTCCTTTACGATATTACACAAATTAATTCAACTCCAATCACTCATGGGGTAACACTATCGGGTAAAACGTGTTGTGGTTGTTAGGATATTATGTTTAACCCTTTATATACCGGTGACGTCTTTTCAACTCTATTCTAGTAGCTATGTTTAGAAGTTTTTTGTAACTTAAGAAGAATCTGTGGTGTTAAAAAGGGTTGGGTGAAGTAGTACGAAGCCTGTTACTTGCTTGAGGTCCTTTATAAACTCCATAAAATCGTACACATAATAGCTAAAAGATAATGGAAAAGACGTCGCCGGTTCAGATGGGTTTAATGATTATGGAGGGGTTTTGATTGCTTTTGCGATTTTAGAAGGATTGTATCATAAGCTTTATTGTCCACAAAGCTCCACAAAGTTGATTGCGTTACTGGCAAGAGGAAACCACCAGCACGACTTTTGTTTTCTATTTTCGTTCCATTAGTTTGGACATTTTAACCCTTTGAGTACCAGCGACGGGTGTTGTATTGTATTCTAGCTATATTTAGACAATATTATGCAGCTTAGAGAGGGTCTGTGGTAGTTCAAAGGGTAGGCTGAGGTTTCCAGCCATATTCATTGCCAGAGGTCCTTCCTAAGCTGACTAAAATCGTCTAACAGTTGTCAGAATATGATGAAAAGGACATTTCTAGTACTGAATGGGTTGAGGCGTTTTACTTCATTAGTTAGTGATTAGAAGACATTTCACCTCGTTCAGATATCGATTATATTATGCGAGCGAGCGATAGCGAGCCTAAAATTTAGGATTACTTAGTTAAAATAAGACTTCAAAGGCTATCAAACCTGGATTATTAAGCCAGCACACTGTTACGCTGGCCAGCTTGCCAGAATGTGTTCGTACTCGCTAGCGCTCGCCAGGGCAGTGAAATGGGCTATAATAATCGTAGAACGATGTTCTTTCTTTCTTAGTATTCATGTAGTCACAGCCAGGTCAGTGGTGGTCTTTATTCTTGTCTGTGACACGTGAAAGTATTTTATATCAGTGATAGAGTATAAGATGTATAGTGTGAAGTTAAGGAGAGAGAGAACGAAGGAGGCAGAGTGGGGGTATTATGTGCGTGTGTATGTATGTGTGCCTCCCTCGCTCGGGCGGGGTTTCCCACGGCTTTGATTGGCTGGCGGGCCTGGCGCGTCCTAGGACGCTTCCTTTTCATGACGTAGTGGTCTGTCATTGGGTGCCGCTGTCCTAGTGTTGGTGCTGGGGGGGCTCCCGCCGCTTGGCATAGTGTGCTTGGTCCTAGACGTCCCTTGCAATTTGTCCCCAATCTAACCCCCTGTACTACTGTTTCTCTCTCTGAACTTCTTCTTTTCCATTACTTCTCATCTTTATTCAATCACTTATCCATTCTGGTTCTGCATACAACTTCCATAGTCGGCCAGTCGTATTACCAGCACCAGTTCTCACATATATGTTTTGCACTAGCTTTAGGGATTATTAGTCATAGTCACATGAGTCATATTATCATTGGGTGCTTCTAATTATTGAGTTGTTCTTTGTTACTATTTAATGCTAGACAGTGGAAGGTATCTTTGGTCGTTGTCTGAGTTATGTATATGGCGAGTCAAAGCCTGTACGACTTCGACGGAGCTAGGTGCCTGTAACCCTTGTGCATAATTTTCCTTTGCGAGTGTAGCAGTATACAAGCGAAGGGCTTTTGCCTACTCTTGCTCGTATGCTCGCAACCTCTTTGTGTTGACCTTTGTGGAGCGCCAGGGCAAGACACCAGATACTTGAGATGTGGACTTACCAAGAGAGCCTCCTAGTCACTTAACGTAACATAAGGGAAATCTGTTCAAGGGGAAACAGTAGGCTACGAGCATGCTTGCGCTCTGCTTAGCCTCCTGGTACCTTTTATGCCGCTGCTAGACTTTATTAGTAATAAAGACAGCATTGTGTTTATTAACTTTAACTGTGTATGCTTTAGGAATTCACGTATTATTTTAGCCTAGGTTGATGCTTGGTGCACAACCCAGTATGGCTGTTGTATGTATGTGATTTATTGAGGCAACAGCATTCTTAAGTATCTGTATGTAACACTAATATTATCTATATGCATACCTCCTTATATTAAACATGTACCATAGTAATCATGTGCACTCACTTATATAATTGTACTGCACATGTATAATTGTGACTGCACATGGTAACTATGGGCATTTCATGATCTGCCCGCTAGGGGTATGTTATGATCAGATCGAGAGAGAGACTAGCCTACCAAAGGTCTCCCTGTACACTGTACCCACTTCACTCCTGAATACAAGAACCTATTAACTTTTACCCAGTATTTGACTTATCCCACCTCTTTGATAAGTACCTGGGGATCGTCTGGAAGCAGCCAGACCCAACATATACAGCTGTTACTTTGGCTAAGGAAGTACTGTTTTGAGTGGCTATTATTAGTGCTGTCACAGAGTTGTTGCACTCCCTTGTCATATATATATATCCTACTTATTGGTGTATTTAAGATACACGCTTTGGTGTCCTGCCCCTGCATTATTTCTGTTCTATATTAACGAGCATCTTAGAGCATCAGACGTTTTCAGAAGATTCCATATCTGTTTGCTGTAGGACTAGACTTTCAGTGGTTTCATAGAGCATTGAAGAGTTTAGTGTTGAGTACAGACTCACACTAAAGTTAACGTAAGCATATACTCCTTTATTAAATCTTGTTATAGTTTATTCAAGCATTGTTATTACTTAAGAGCATTTTATTAACGTAAAGTACTCCTGTTGTGAGTAGGCTTTGCCGTCACCGGAAAGCCTTTGTAGAAGTGCACTAAAACCCAGTTAATTGATACCCCGTTATCCAGTAGATTAACTCTGGAGGGTTTAAGTGTTTTGTTCACCGGCGTAATAGTTCGAGGGTTTGGAATTAGCGTACCGTTGTTGCAGATATAGCCTATCATCTAGTCCATTATTAAGTGCCCTTGTTTATTTCGTAGTGCCGGTCGTAACAAATGGCGACCTTAGACCAGAATATAGTGAACTGAATATTGCCATTTGGGGTTGAATTTATTTCTTGCATTGTTGGCAGTGGACATTGTTTTGAGGATATATAGAACTTGTTGGAGTTTATTGGTGACCTAGTATTGCACTCAAGTACATCTTCGAATATTTTTTGTGAATAAAGCTACGCGAGAGTTTGGCTACTTTTGTCTTGATTTGAGAATTTTTTTTGTTGACTCCATCATGTCACTGGACGGGTCTGAACATAGTGAGGGCACAGTGCGAGAGACAGGCGAGGGGGTGGAGTTGTCTAACGGCGTTCGGGTGGTGAACAATGAGGAGGATGCTCGGATTTTTTGGGAGGAGCCTGTGTCGGATCGGGTGTCAGGGTCTGGACCGGTACGGACTGCAGTGTGTAGCCACGGTCTTAGGGTTGTCCGGTACTAGCGGTTTGTCGAGAGGTGAGCTGGTTACCTGGGTGCTTGGTGGGGTGCATGGGGCTTCGGGTGGAGCGGGAGCTGGGGCACCTTCGGCCTAGCCCCCATTCCACTCGACTCCTAGCATGGCGCCCCCTCGGGCTCCGGAGCCGGGTACGTTCCCGCAGGCCGATGGCCGCTGGCGGTTGGGTATGCCTCTAGGTGATTCACGGGGTGGGTCCCCAATAGTAGCACCCCCTCCTCAGGGTTTGTCTTCCGAGATGTTGTTTCAGCTCGAGCTCGCCAAACTTAAGCAGCAAGAGCGACAGGCTGAGCTCAAGCAGCGGAAGTATGAGCTGTCGCTCGAGCAGAAAAAGCATGAGGCTGAGCTCAAGTATAAGTGTCAGGCTGAGTCTGCTAGGTATTGTGCCGATGTTGATCTAGAGAAAACTCGTGTAGAGGTGACAAGGAACCGGGTCGTCCAGGGGGGTCGAGCCCATGACCAGTCCCTGTCGCATCTACTAAAGTTGGTTCCAGTGTTTGATGAGTTAGGAGTTACCAAATTTTTTCTCCGGTTCGAGAAAAAGTGCCAGGAGCACCAATGGCCCGAGGAGAAGTGGGCAGCCCTTCTTTCGTCACGTTTGACGGGAAAAGCACTCAATGCGTATGATGCTTTGCCCCTAGATTCCTGCGTGAATTATGAGGTGTTGAAAGAGGCTGTCCTCTTTCAGCCAGAGACCTATAGGCTGAAATTTAGAGCTGTTCCCAAGAGAAAGGAGAGTACTTTCCAGGAACACGCTAGTGAGCTGTCAGATGCATTTGAGAATTGGTTAAGATTGGAGAAGGCAACTACTTTTGAGGCAGTAAAGCAATTAGTGTTGTTAGAGCAATTTTTTAAATGTACTGGCAGTGACTTGACTCTTAACCTGAAAGAAAAGCAACCTAAAACTCTGCAGGAGGCGGTTAAGATGGCTGACCTCAAGTTGTCATTGATTCGTGGGTGCGGGTCTGCACAGAGAGCTGAGGCAGGTAACAAGGGGCGTACCACTCCACCCCCCCCGAATTAATGACACAACTAATTTCCAATTTAAGAGTACTGGTGCCAATTATGATCCCAAGTCGAAACCCTTCCCATTAAAGAAAGGCCAGGGCCCTTCCTCACCTCAGAGGAAGTCCATGAGCGAAGTGGAGTGTTTCAAGTGTCATGAGAAGGGGCATATTGCGCGCTCATGTCCGAGCACACCGCCTACAGCAGTGGTGTCACTAGTGAGCAACATCGGTGTGTCTTTGAGGTCTTCCGAGTTTGCCCGGGGTAATATGTCGGTTGCGAAGTCACAGTCGGTGCAGAAGCAGCAGGAGGGCTCGTCATCCGTCCGAGATGGTTTTTGTGGTCATAGGGGGCACGGCACTGTGAGGTGGGCTGGTGTGGAGCATAGGCTTGAGTTGCTGCGTGATACGGGCGCTTCCCAGACACTTTTTAAGAATTTCACTGGCAAGCCTATTAACGCGGCTCGGGTTGTGGTGGTTCAAGGCATCAATGCTACGCGGTCTTACCCGCTGGTCAGAGTAGAGCTTGAGGTGGATGGTGTGACACGAGAGTTGGATGTGGGGTTGCGGAGAAGTTGCCAGTTGAGGGGGTCGACCTCCTTCTCGGTAACGACTTTGCGGTGCCTGCTTCCGAGGTTCCACCCTTAGTCGTTGCCGAGAGGGCGGCCGACACGAGTAGGGAGGGGCAAGAGGGGCTCGAGAGGTGCCAGGTGACGCAGATGGCGTGTGCTGTCACCAGGTCTCAGTCTGCTCAGGTGTCACAGTCTAATACCCCAGTTCTAGACCAGCGGAGGAAGGGTCGGAAGGAGAAAGTCAAGGCTGGTCGGGTTGAGAGTTTGGACCCAGCGACACTCCTTGGTGACTCGGTACTTGACCCAAAGGTGTGCTCCGGAGTGGCCCCAGAACCTGTCCCCCCTAGTGACATGGTAGGGCATGATGACACTCCGCGACAGAGTAGTTCCCAGGCGCAACCAGAAGATCTTAGTCTTGAGAGTTGTGGGAACGGGGCTATTGAACTCGACGAGGACAGGGAAGCATGTCATGTGAACCTGTTAAAGGAGTTTGTGAGGCAACCACCTGAGCAGCCTACTGTCCCTGTGTTGGTCTGCAGCGGCCAAGGTGGAGGAGAGGGGGGCAGTGGGGCACAGGTGGAGGAAAGTTGGGATTGTCTTGTCTCGGCGGAGCAGTGGGCGGGGGACACGAGTCGGGTGGCTGTGGAAGTGCTTGAGCACCTGCCTGAGCAGCAGTGTGCAGCGCTCCAGCACCCGCTCGGTTCATACCCCACTGTTTGTGCCGAGCACCCAGGCCTCACAACTCATGCGGTGCACAATGTTCCGCTGACAGGTCACTTGAGTGTGAGTAAACCGTTGGCCTCGTTGTTTCAGTGGTTCAAGGTGGGCGACAAGGCTTTGGCATGGTTGTCAGGTCAGGGTCGACCCATGGCTGCTAAGGGTAGTGGTCAGAATCAGGACATTGAGCAGATTGGTGAGGTTGGCTGTGGAGTGGATGCGCCCCGTCGTCGCATAGCCTCCCAATGCTGCCCTAGTAATATGCAACAGCCCTACCATAGACCGACTGTATCTTGCCATGTCGCTGAAGGCGGTAATGCTGCGCTGGCAGATGTAGTCGCAAGGAATGCGGGGGTGCGCATGTACGGTATCGGCGGGGGAGCATTAGCAATTATGAACTGTGGGAGTGACTGCACTGGTGGTACAGATTGTCCCTCTCGTGACCTGGCTGTTCTAGGGACAAAGGTGGAGAAGGAGGGAGACTATAGTGTAGAAACTGCAGTCTCGGCTGGGTTGTGGGAGGGCAATGAGCATGTTGTTCTTCGAGATAAGTTGCAACCTCTTGTTCCTAAGCGTCAAGAGAAGTAGTTTACTAGGCTGTGGCAGTACGTCCGTATGTTTGTTGGTTCAGCAGGCCTGATGTACGGGGTAGAATCCGACATGGAGGCTGGAGACAGTGCAAGGCTCAAATTGGCTCCCTACCGTATAAATCCTGCTCGACAGCCTGTCGTGAAAGCAGAGCTGGACTACATGTTAAAAAAGGGTCTGAGGGATAAGGGATATCGTGAGTGGTCGTTGCCAGTAACTTTGCAACCTGAGTTAAGTGGCAAGATCCGTGTGTGTGTTGTTTGCAAGAGTGTTTGTGTATTATCCCTGACAGACGCCTATACCTTATCCAGAGTTGTCGACCCCATAGACCGCATTGGGGCTGCCTCATCTATCACTAAGGTAGAACTAGTGAAAGGTTATTGGCAGGTCCCGTTGCCGGAAAGAGCGAAGAGAAGTGCCAGTCTTGTGATGAACTGGGCAGGTTATTAGTGTCAGGTGTTGTTTTGCTGCCGGAACAAAAGTTGGATGTGTGGCATGTTAAGGGCACTGATAATGTTCGGGCTGATTGTTTGTCACGGGAGGGTATGTCTTAAGGAGCACCCTCGCCGTTCAGTCAGTGTTTCCTTGAGAGTGGAGAAAAATTAGGCTTGCCCCTAAGACAAAAACACTATTAAAAATAATACAAAAACCTCACATAAAAACTCTTTCTTTTGATAGTATATAAGTGCAGTATGTTACAGCAAGAATCTAAGACATTCTGAGTTTTGTCTTAGTAGGCTAGGCTTGTTGAAGCTTGCTCGTTGAGCGTAATATTGTTAAGTGATACTATTCTTTTGGGGAAGTGTTGTGTAGATTTTTTTTTATATAATGAAGTGTTTTCTGTTATGATTGTGCCTTGTTTTCACAACTTGGGGGAGTAGCTGGGTGAGGCGGGGTTTATGAGCATTCGGTCTGGTCAGATGTGGCGTTTACCCGAGGTTAAAACGTCCCACATCTTTGGCGGGGTGTTACGCTGGCCAGCTTGCCAGAATGTGCTCGTACTCGCTAGCACTCGCCAGGGCAGTGAAATGGGCTATAATAATCGTAGAACGATGTTCGTTCTTTCTTAGTATTCATGTAGTCACAGCCAGATCAGTGGTGGTCTTTATTCTTGTCTGTGACACATGGAAGTATTTTATATCAGTGATAGCGTATAAGATGTATAGTGTGAAGTTAAGGATAGAGAGAACGAAGGAGGCAGCGTGGGGGCATTATGTGCGTGTGTATGTACGTGTGCCTCCCTCGCTCGGGCGGGGTTTCCCACGGCCTTGATTGGCTGGTGGGCCTGGCGCGTCCTAGGACGCTTGCTTTTCATGACGTAGTGGTCTGTGATTGGGTGCCGCTGTCCTAGTGTTGGTGCTGGGGGGCTCCCGCCGCGTGTCTTCTTCAGAGCTTGGCATAGTGTGCTTGGTCCTAGACGTCCCTTGCAATCTGTCCCCCAATCTAACCCCCTGTACTACTGTTTCTCTCTCTGAACTTCTTCTTTTCCATTACTTCTCATCTTTATTCAATTACTTATCCCTTCTGGTTCTGCATACGACTTCCATAGTCGGCCAGTCGTATTACCAGCACCAGTTCTCACATATATGTTTTGCACTAGCTTTAGGGATTATTAGTCATAGTCACATGAGTCATATTATCATTGGGTGCTTCTAATTATTGAGTTGTTCTTTGTTACTATTTAATGCTAGACAGTGGAAGGTATCTTTGGTCGTTGTCTGAGTTATGTATATGGCGAGTCAAAGCCTGTACGACTTCGACGGAGCTAGGTGCCTGTAACACTTGTGCATATTTTTCCTTTGCGAGTGTAGCAGTATACGAGCGAAGGGCTTTTGCCTTCTCTTGCTCGTATGCTCCCTACCTCTTTGTGTTGACCTTTGTGGAGCGCCAGGGCAAGACCAGATACTTGAGATCTGGACTTACCAAGAGAGCCTCCTAGTCACTTAACGTAACATAAGGGAAATCTGTTCAAGGGGAGACAGTAGGCTACGAGCACACTTGCGCTCTGCTTAGCCTCCTGGTACCTTTTATGCCGCTGCTAGACTTTATTAGTAATAAAGACAGCATTGTGTTTATTAACTTTAACTGTGTATGCTTTAGGTATTCACGTATTATTTTAGCCTAGGTTGATGCTTGGTGCACAACCCAGTATGGCTGTTACTTTGGCTAAGGAAGTACTGTTTTGAGTGGCTATTATTAGTGCTGTCACAGAGTTGTTGCACTCCCTTGTTATATATATGTATCCTACTTATTGGTGTATTTAAGATACACGCTTTGGTGTCCTGCCCCTTCATTATTTCTGTTCTATATTAACGAGCATCTTAGAGCATCAGACGTTTTCAGAAGATTCCATATCTGTTTGCTGTAGGACTAGACTTTCAGTAGTTTCGTAGAGCATTGAAAATTTAGTGTTGAGTACAGACTCACACTAAAGTTAACGTAAGCATATACTCCTTTATTAAATCTTGTTATAGTTTATTCAAGCATTGTTATTACTTAAGAGCATTTTATTATCGTAAAGTACTCCTCTTGTGAGTAGGCTTTGCCGTCACCGGAAAGCCTTTGTAGAAGTGCACTAAAACCCAGTTAATTGATAACCCGTTATCCAGTAGATTAACTCTGGAGGGTTTAAGTGTTTTGTTCACCGGCGTAATAGTTCGAGGGTTTGGAATTAGCGTACCGTTGTTGCAGATATAGCCTATCATCTAGTCCATTATTAAGTGCCCTTGTTTATTTCGTAGTGCCAGTCGTAACAACACTGTAAGTCAAGATTAATTTAGGAGAAACCAGTCTTAGGTCGATACATTATTCTGAACAAATTTCTGAGGAACAACTGTGGTACAGTCGGATACCATAGTCTCTAGCCCATGCAGGAAAATTTGTGGACACCCTATGTTTTTCTCTATGCAAATATATCTATCCGGATTGATTTTTGGATAGAACTTGCTTTTCAATAAATAGTATATATAGTTTTAAAGTTTAATTATAGAAAATTATATGCTAAAATTAGTTTAAAGATATATGCTTCCATAAATAGAAATAAGTGAAGTACACAAATTTGTATGAGTGGGCTGGAGACTATGGTATCCGAGTGTACATTGGAGAACCATCATGATAAACAGTATGATACTTAACTATACTCGGTTTCATATTACCTGCCACTAAATAACAACATCCTTACCTCAATTACTCCTCTATTACGAATATTTTGAAACGAAATGTTTATTAGATAATGCCGAAACATAATAATTTCCGATTATTCCACAAAGTATAGAAGTTATAGTTATAGCTATAAGTTAGGTAATGTATACAGTATATAGGTTATTTGCTTGTTACTTATTTGCAACTGTATAATATAATTACTTTTTGTCTTAACTTATTTACGTGTCACAAAGGGCTCGATGTTACCGATCACAGACAAGATGGAGCGAAGGATAGTCCGAAATGATAGCTGTCGCATCGTGTGGCTGTGGAAGGAAGGGTTAGTGGTTTCCGACATTGCCAGAGAGACGGGCGCCAGTCTGTCCACCGTGTATCGCTGGGTCCGACACTACGAGAGGCACGGAACCCTCAACCCCAAGTACTGCACACACAAGGGGTTCTGCTCGTTTTGGCCCGGTGTGGTGGAAGGGTTGGTGCCGAATGCGACTGTCCATCCATTCCTGAAAACGTCACCAGTAGATGAGGTTGTTAACCCGAGTTAACGGCTGTTAAAGTGGGTGTGGGTGGGAGTTTACTATAGAGGCACGCATTTGACAGGTACCACCAAGGATTTAATACATATTTTTTTTCGGTTTCCACGCATCCAACCCCAAGCTACACTCTTTTCTGGTGTACGAAACACTAAAAAAAAACAATGGGGACACTTTAATAGAAATAATATTAGACTACATATAAAGATAACTCAGTGGAAAAGTTGCGTTCGCGGGAGTAACGTTGATCGCTTTGTTGACATAGCGCTGGAGGTTAGTAGGCTACTTCGCGCATCTAATTTATTTTCCATATTGGCGGTTCAATTTACATTTTTAGGCCGCGGGATACAGTATGTATGTACAGTAGGGTGGTCCAAGAAGAGGGGGTAAAATTTCAAAGTGCACTGGTCCTTTCTCCACACCGCTGCTTTTTTTTGTGTTGCATTCCTCTCCTTGTGTGCAAAATTTCATCGCGATACAATGATATTTACAGGTCGACCCATCATCTCGCTTTCTATCATAGGATTTAACCCGGAAAATATCACATACCCGAATTGGAGCACTTCCCGACATCACAGACCCAAATGGTGTTGATTTCTGAATTCTCCGGGGTTGATAACCCCATAGACCACATTTTATCAACTAAAAACTGATATACAGCTGTCTGAATGCTGAATTTCATTATTTGGTTTTCACAGTAAATTTTAGGGGTAGGCCATACCCTGGTTAGGGTACTTCTAGTAGAGATAAAGCAAAATGGTTCGCATTTTTGAACTCAGAAGGGTCGATTTTCACATAGAAGTGGTTTCATCAACACTGATTTATTGACAATTCACAAAATATTGCCAAAAAAATCGTTTTTCTATAGGAAAATAGAGAAATTGAAATTTTCTGTCATATTTTGCAGGTTTTAGTAAATAAATGAAATATGAAAGCATTTCTATGTATAAATCGACCCTTCTGAGTTCAAAAATGCAAACCATTTTGTTCTATCTCTATTAGAAGTACCCTAACCAGGGTATGGCCTACCCCTAATTTACGGTATGAAAACCAAATAATGAAAATCAGCATTAAGACAGCTGTATATCAGTTTTTAGTTGATAAAATGTGTCTATGGGGTTACCAACCCCGGAGAATTCAGAAATCAACACCATTTGGGTCTGTGATGTCGGGAAGTGCTCCAATTCGGGTATGTGATATTTTCTGGGTTAAATCCTATGATAGAAAGCGAGATTATGGGTCGACCTCTAAATTAAGTTTTATCGCCATGAAATTTCATAGGCTTGTAACCTATGGGTAATGGACAAAAAATAACCTTGTGGAGGAATAAAAGTATAAAAATATTGTACAGTATATATTGCCAGCAGGGGGCAAAAAAACAACAGCCAACGTAAATAACGTCGAGCGTCATGTCAACAAACCGACGATCAACTCCCGATTTTCGGCCTAAACGCACTTCTTAATTCTCGTCGAAAACCCCATTAAAATCGTGATTAAATCGTTTCTATTACTAGTATCAGACCAGAAAAGGGTGTAGGTTGTTGATGGATGCATGGAAATCCAAGTTAAATCTCTAATAAGTACGTGGTAGTACCTGTCAAATGTGCGCCCCTTCAGTAAATGTCTACCTTAAAGTGTATTCAAGCTAACCTGGCAGAAATTGTCAACACTGCCTTTCTCTACTGCCCTTCTAAACTGCTCGCGTGATGCAACCTTCATTTCATATAGGCTATACAAATATATAAAAAAACAGCATTACCAATGTTTGCCAAGTTAGCTTGAATACACTTCATTACGGTTAATCTCGGTGACTGGGTAGTTCTCTGATTTCATGTTGGAATTACTTCATATGGAATATGAAATTGCACATAGAGGCGTGATTAATAGTAAAATCCTAGTTCCATTAGAATGTTTTGTTATTGGTGGTCAATAAATTATGGGTCTTGAGAGATCCCTGCCAATATATACAAAAAGCTGGTGTCACACGAACGCTCACTCCGTAAATATTTACGACCAATTGTAGTTTAGCAGCTCTAAAATCTGCTATATCAGAATTGAGCCACCTAATATAAACTACCGTCCGTCTAGTTTCCGATGTAAATGTGAAAACGCTTCAAAATATTACGAGAGAAAACTTGCTCATCGAAAATTGCCGTGTGACACTGACTTAACTCTGCAAACATTGCGTCAGTCAGAAACAAACTTTATGAATCTTTACCATCGAGTTCTGATAATCTGAATGTACCACACATTTTATCTCGCTATTTACACTGTCAGCCTTAATTAAGCATGAAGTCATTAACCCCTCCAATCCCAGCGACGGCTACCAGCCGTCAGTAGATAAGTCACTCCCCAGTCCCAGCGACGGCTGGGAGCCGTCAGTAATGTACTTTCCTTGTAACTGCCTGTATAAGGCTGTGCCTGGTACTACGACCGTTTGAGCACTGCTCTCGATATGGCAACACTTCTTAGCTTATATAAAACCCACTGAAGGCTGGGAAAGCCAGTCTTCTTTCATCTCTTGAGGTGGAAGGTTGTTCTATCTTGCCATTTTGGCCACATTGCTTGAGACTGGGGGGGACTTTTATTACTGTATCCTCCGGTACAGTAGGGGTTAACCTAACAAGTGCGCATGGGGGTAGTTAGACACCTCTCCCTGTGCGCATGTATTTGAGGTGTTTCCGTCACTAAAATATTCATTTTACCATAAATAGCATTAATACTTATCCATACGCGCCTATTATGGGTTGATTATAAAGGTATTAACCTGAAACAATAAAACGAGTGAAAACAGAGTTTGGATGGTCAAAATCGGAGATATAGCCCGCGAGTTGTATAATGTTATGGGTGAGGCAAGCTGCTTTCCCGCCAATTTCCCCCAAGGCCACTGAGACACAGTCGATCGATACTCTCTCTCTTGCACTCGTTTGCTATCAGTGATGACAACGCCCTGCTTGCAACTCGCTAATGTTAGCACGAAAATATACCTCAGAATAAGGGAATAACAGGGAAAATAGGTGATAACTGAAGGAGAGGAGGAAAGTGGGGAAGGAGGGGAGGTAGAGGACTGAGATTTTGCATGGCCCAGGGGCCAAAAAAAAATCGATGTCAAAAGTTGATTTTTTTTTTCTCTGACTCTTAAAGAGTCTCCCCGCAGTTCCCGGGTTAAGGGAGGGCATATAAAACACTAATATTCAATTAATATTGTTTGAAGTGCTAATAAATAGGAAGAAACACTAATACAAAAAAAAAAAAAATCTACTATATCCTATTAATTGTAAGGAAGCCAAAAATCCTTACCAGTAAACCTCTATAATTTATAACGACTAGAGTAATCGAGTTAATATTTCTACCATTTAGGGAGGGTCAGCCAGGGAATAGGTGTGGTAATATACAGCCCATTTTTGCGAGCCATTATTTAGTTACAGATGTTAGAGGTCACAATTTGTAGACTACGTATAATGAAAGGATTATAGCACAAATATTAGGTTACATTCTCAAATACACAGCATGAGCAACACTTTCCCCAGAATAGAGTTTAATTTTATTTTATTTTGTGTTTTTTATTGTTGGTTAACCCTCCAACCCCGGCTAGGGTAGATCGTGACTGTACTCTGTGACCGGGGGTTTTGAGGAATTTTGGTCCATGTTGATTCACCTGTTACTCCTGAAATACATGACACAAAGTTATAAAAAAAAAAAAAAAATGTTGCACAAACCTTCATGTGTAGAATGCCGTTGAGTAGAGGTCTCTAGCCCGAGTGATTGCATAATGGCGAGCGCGGGAAGTGGAGTGATTTTTATGCGGGAAAATCTTCCCGCGTTCGGATGCGTCGCCTTGGCCCCGGCTTGGCTAACCTACTGCGCACTTAGCCACTCGTCGCGCCAGAGTTTTTACCTCCCGGAGGCGATTTTATTTATTGATAGTGATGTTATTATAGTTATTTGGAGTCCAACTATATAAAATATGTGTATTAGGCTATCATTGTCACTAATATTTCACATTTTCACTCGATACCGTAGTTTTTATGAGTAATTGAGGCTGGTTATTGTTATATTACGCACTGATTATTCGTTTATTATACTTTGGCCATCTAATATTAGTTCGTGTGTCACTTTCACTTTGGTAAATATGCTTGAGAGAGTGTCACTGTCACTGATAATGCTCATTTTCACTTGATACGGTACATTTTATTAGTAATTGAGGTAGGTTATTGTTATATTAGGCAGTGATTATTCGTTATCACATGTGTTTATTATACTTTGGCCATCTAATATTACTTTGTGTGTCACTTTCACTTTGGTAAATATGCTTGAGAGAGTGTCACTGTCACTGATAATGCTCATTTTCACTTGATACGGTACATTTTATTAGTAATTGAGGTAGGTTATTGTTATATTAGGCACTGATTATTCGTTATCACAGGTGTTTATTATACTTTGGCCATCTAATATTATGTCATGTGTCACTTTCACTTAGTTATATGCTTTGTAAACGTTTTATATACAATTGATTGTGTCTTTTTTCACTTATTGATATATGTTTTCATAATACATGACTTTTTTATCACAATACATTGTTTTATTTCCACTTGTTGCCTATATACATACATATTGTCAGTCTTTGGTACTTTCACTATGATTATTAGCTAGTACTCCTGCTTGGTGTGGTACTCAGCAAAGCACGGTATAGCACATAGTGACACCTGGCACTCCACACACTGCATGGTGGTCTTTTTCTGCTTCCTCGGCCTCACCTGGCTGTTCCAGCAGACATGGCACCGCCTTCTGCTAATGGTGACTCCATCTCGTTCCAGAGGCAGGTAACCGAGCTTGTGCACATTTAGATACTGTGCACACTGCATACGGTCCTGAACGGGGCGCCCAGGTTGTGCCACTGCCCTCTGTGGCGTAGCATACCTGTCCAGGAGCTCCACCAACACCTGTTTTTGGAACCTCCGCAGGCTACTGAACTTCCTGGGTGTGCGCGGATTCCGAAGCCTGTAGATATTGTCGGCATTCAGCATTGACATGTCCACCATGTGCAGAAAGAACTTTTTGTACCATCTGCACGAGGTACGCAGACAGTCGATGAAGCCTATCTGCATGTCGGACTTGTCCACCAGCCTCATATTTATGTTGTAGTCCATTACAGCATCAGGCTTGGTCACCCTGACTTGGGTGCGGCGATCCACCTTGCCAGTCTCAACCATGTGGACGGTGCTCAGGAGGTTGACCTTCCGCTGGTCGTGCCAGTGGATAGCCAGAATGGGTCCCGACTTCTTCTTGAAGACATCGCCTTTCTTGGTTTTAGGAGGGAAAGTTGGCATGCCCTTCCTTTTCGCTCTAACTGTGCCTACAGTCCCCGTCTTGCGCTGATGGAGGTAGTTTGAGAGAGTGGGGGACGTGTAGTAGTTGTCCGTGTAGAGGACGTGATTCTTCTCGAAGTACCGGTTCATCATGGCTTGAACCACTGCTCCGCCAAAGCCAATGAGGGGGTCTATTTCCACGTCCCCTTCCTTCCCGCTGTAGACCAGGAAGTCCAGGACATAGCCAGTTTGGCAATCGCACAGCACAAAGAACTTTATACCAAAGCGATGTCTCTTTGAGGGGATGTACTGCCTGAAGCTCAGCTTTCCCCGGAACAGCACAAGAGACTCGTCAATACAGACGTTGCAGAAGGGCGTGAAGTATGACGTGAAACGTTCTCGCATCATCTCGTACAACGTCCTAATCTTCCACAGCTTGTCTGGGAGATGCATGTCGGTGTTGGTGACAAGATGGAGCGCTCCGAGGATGTCGAGGTACCGGTCCCGAGAGATGTATTTCCCGAAGGCAGGGGTGGATATCAGATCTTTGGTGATCCAATAGTCAGCCAACCTGTGCTTCTTTACATGAGGCATTAGCATGGTGATTGCCAGGAACACCATGAACTCGGGATGAGTCACTGGGGTCCACCGCTTCATGTGGCCCTTGGTCACCTTGCCAAAGAAGTTCTACTGGATTTGGTGGTGCTTGTTTGTCTCCTCTATGACAAACTCAGTAACCTCCTTATCAAAAAATGCCTCAAAAAGCTCATGTGGTGGAGCATTGGGGCCTGCGGGAAAACTTGGGGTAACTCCTGAACCCTCCTGTACCTCATCAAAAGGGGTTACATCAGGGTCATTCACTTCATCAGCAGCCACATCCAGCCAGTTGAAAATATAAAATGGGTCCTGCTGGCGACACTGACGAGGAGCTGCAGCTGGGGCAGCACGCCCAGGAACTTTGGCGGTGCGCACCCTAGGGCGGCCAGGAGCGCGACGGCGCCCAGGCCCAGCCCGGCGGCCAGGAGCACGACGGCCCTGGGCCAAGCGTCTGGGTTGAGGGTCGTCGATGTCCATAAAGTCATCGTCGTTGTCGTCAGAGCCGTCATCTTGCCCTGACGGTGGACCCAGGTATTCATGGCCAGAGTCATCTGTGAGGTGCCCTTCATCTTCAGACCCCCCCTCATAATCTCGCGGGGAACGAATGATGCGTGGGCGGCGTGTAGGTCGGCGAGGTGGGGAAGGAGTGGCAGGTGAGGCTCTGTCATCTTCATGCAGAGGTTCGGGGCTCCTTGGCCTACGACGAGTCGTAGACAGCACTGGTTCAGTGTCTGTAGGTGCAGGTATGGATGCGAGGTCAAATACATCGTCAGGAACCTCTGTTGTAGGCTGGAGAGGTGGGGTGGACCCCACCCCTGCGGGGGCGTATGGCTGGGACCGGCAGGGGTGGAAGCCGCGGGAGCCTCGAACAAAGAGCGCCTACTTGTAGCTCCTTTTTTCACATATTTTCTCCCTTTTCCCTTTTCTGTAGTAGTAGGTCTCCTCTCGGGGGAAATAGGGGGTAAATAGGCCGAAAGTGGGGGGGGGTCCTCAACCCTAGGCAGTGCTGGTGGTGGTGGGGAAGAATGGCGGGCGCCTGGGGCAACTTGGGTGGCGTGGGTAGATAAGGAAGACAATGGCGGGTCAACGCTCCGCCTCACTGGCACCCTCACGCACTGCTCCCTCACCAAGTTTTAGGGCCTCTTTCCTGGCTGCCGCGGCCACCTTTTCAAGAACTTGCTTCTTATAAAAACTTATCTTGAATGGGGATTTAGCTGGCAAAGGGCTAGGTGTCGTGTCACTCATCCTAAACTTGGCAGTCGACCTAATGCTGTCCCATTCGCTCACTCTCACTACACTCTCATCACCTTGCATAACTATATCACGTTCAGTACTATCATCACTTTCATCGTCATGCTCAAATCCAACAAATTGCGCGTCTCTTTGATGAATTTCGTCTAGATCGTCTAAATCTTCACTATAGTGCGACTGATAAGACTCGGAGCTATCACTGCCCAAGTCATCAACACTATTTTGTCCTTCACCACATTCATAACTCCTCAAAGCTATTTCAATACCTCCGGGAGTCAACGCATCTTGTACGTGCCTGGGCAGGCGTCGAAGGGAGCATGGAATCTGACACAGGGGAATCACTTTTTGGGCTAGTATCCATGTTGGCTGCAGGGTAGAGACTGTTTTGGTGGCGTACATGGTGTCTGGTGGCGTCACCTAGCGACCACGCAACAAAATGTTTACGCGCGCCATTCGAAAGCACATACGCAAGCAATGGTACAATGTTGTACCACCCGGGTTCCTCGGGTCAAAACATAATGGTACACACGTGTACCACCCGGGGTTGAAGGGTTAAGCATTGACAAACCAAGCAAAACATAACATTTTACTTATCCCTTCGTTTAATAATACTGCAATTAAGTTCACGGCAATAATAAATGCACAAAACAAAAATTAGGGTTACTGAATTAAATATCCATTCACACCACATCTAACTCCCGAATCTACCATTATGGCCAAGGGACTAAAGTTCTCGAAAAGGGGCTCCAGTCCTGACAATACTCTGGACTTACAGTGTGTTGGCTAAATAATCCAATAGGGTTGAGAGACTAACTAATCTTGATGGGAACTTGGCAATTTACCGTCACTTGAAAATAAACCGACTATAGTTCTAACTCCCGAATCTACCCTAACGTCCAGGTCTACTGTCGTCAACTCCCTTCCGCCCGCCTTCCTGGGTTCGTGTATACTTCAGCCTTCGACGTAAACCATCACCACCACCAACAGCAGTCAAGCCAGGTCTCCATCCTCCCCCCACCACCACAGTCATCCCACCATTCATTTCTGTCACCGGGTCTGCTGCTTACAACACCACGCACCTACTACCCGTATTATTATGGACATTAAATATTATAGGGAAAACTAATCTTTCAATTAAGTGTCTTCGCTTGGTGGCGAACTAGAGGGGTAGATTTTAGCGGAATATCTCCAATCACTTCGCCCTGCACAACAAACACTTAACCCACTCAAGGTTTGGTAACGTGATTTGTGTGAAGTAACACATTTCAAGTTTATGACATTGGTGATAAAATGATAATGGAAAATACCAATGTTCCACTACCCTGAATTATTGAAGATGGATCATGAAAGGTAAAACCTTGTCAATATTCTGATTAAAATTTTGGGTAAATGTTGTACCAAAGACAATAAACCAAATAATTTAGCATATCAAATTGATGTCAAATATCGCTATTCCTAATCTTTGAGTTGCTCCAAATAGAACAATAGGGACTTGCACAACACAAAAACAAAATAATGCCACACTATAGAAATCACGACATCCCAGTGTGCATGCGACTTGGTTTTGTTACTCTGAGTAGAGTGTAAGAACTGGAATACAACGCATTAAGTCAAGTCTCAGTATCGCACAGGCTAATTTGAACATATGAGTGTATAATTTTATAGAATGTACCAGTCTCACAGGAGAAAGAAGCAGGAATAGTTCCCACTTTTGTGTTGGTGCCACCAAATGCTGGCTAGATCAGGCCCACTCGTTTTGACAGCAACAGTGTAATCAAACATTAAATGTATATATGCAGACATAAGTTGATGTTTCACAAGTATAAAATGTAAGCGAGTTGAAAAAAGATTGTACAATAACATGGAATTGATAATATATATTTGGATATTATGGTTATGGTATTGGGATTGGGAGAGAATAAAGTACTATACAACTTAAATCCTAGTATTATAATCCCAGTATAGAATACTTTTGAAACCTGTTTACATACCATCAATATAATTTGATTTACCAAGTGCTGATCCAAGACAAAATTTTCCTTATAGATCCAACTTATATATTTTGGAGGTCCTATAATTAACCCCTTCTGTACCGGTGCCGTCCTTTTGTCTTGACCCTGGCTACTAGTAGACGATTGTATTCCGTTTATAATGGGCCTCTACCAAATTATTATGTAAAACTTGCAAAATAAACAAACAAAAACTTATACGAACACAGTAAAATAAGTCTTCGAAGCATCTCACTTAACCCTTTTTACTAACACAGATCCGTCCTAAACTGCACAGAATAGTCTAAATATAGCAAGAATACAAATATAAAGACGTCGCCCGTACAAAAGGGGTTAAGCAATACTTTTCTTTTATGTTTCAGGAACATGCAGGGTTTTGCAACAGCCGCAGTCTTGGTTCTATTCATCACCCTCAACCCGTCAGGAGAGAAAGGCCAGGCATAAGCAATGTGGCTTTACTGATGCTGTGGGCTCAGCTGGAGAGGATCAAGCTACTCAATTATCTCTATAAATGGATCACCTGGACACTTACTACACTCCTCACTGTCTCAGAGTTGTTATATCTGACACCATATCCATAAATTCCTCGCCTACAAAGTCAGAGTTTCCAATTTTGAACACCACATCTTCCTGGCAAACTATCAAGCATCCTGTAAACATCTGGGACAATGTTGATATGACTGGTTCAAAAGCCAAAATGGAGATACTAATTTCACCTGGTACAGTTGAGGAAGTTCATTTAACTATTAATTATATTCATTGGAAAACAGAAAAAGTAAATGCCAAATCCTGTGTAACCTATATGCTGTCACGACCTCCAGACAAACACCTCTTAAACCTGCTCACAGATAGGCGTCCAAAGAAGAGATTAACTCGATATTTCCTTGTTCACGCTGAAAATAATACAGCTGCAGAGAGCTTCTTATTAGACCAGCAGCTGAGGAAGGAGGAGAACGTGGTAGCTCTCGTCCAAGAACAGTCCCATAATTCGACTTACTGGCGTGTATTAATCCGCCAGCTCTTGCACTCTTCAGGCTCCCCGCAAGTTCTCACTGTAAACAGGTGGTTCAGAAACACAGGACTCACCAGCACGGAGAACATATTCCCAGAACAGATGGGCAACTTCTACGGCCAACTGTTGACTGGAGGTTTAATGGATTACATTCCATACTCCGATTATCAGACATTTGAAGGGTCGCTGTACGTCAAATACAAGCCTTGCGTAAATCGCTATATTATCGAGGCACTTGCTCAACTGTTCAAGTTTACTTACCAAATGAAATTACCAGCAGATGGAAGATGGGGCAGTCTTGTAGATGTGAGTATGAATAGCAGAGATATAATTATATATTAAACATTCTAAGCATAAACATATTACACTCCTTTAATGATTTTTTTTTTTTTTTTTTATCATATTACCAAAGTGAAACAAGCATACTGTGGTGAAGTGACCTCGAAACGGCACCATACAATTTTTGCAAACTTTACAATGACACACAATTACATTTTACAATTTTAACAATCACATCCGAACTGCGTCTGATGCGGAAATTCGCCCCAAATGTTTTTAGGCGCGGCCCAGCCGAGATTCAAACTCGGGCCCGCCACGTGGGAGGCGAGCGCCTTAGCTGCTACACCAAGAGAAGTACTCCGCTTGGCGTGATAGCTCAAGCAGATTTCAGCATCAAATGCAGTTACAGATACTTTTGCCACAATCCAGGCATTACATCACATTATCGTCCAGGTAGCGAAGACTCCGAGCGAGTGAAAGCAAGCGAGGCACAAGTCTGAGCGTGTCAACTACAGCGAGGCTCCGAGACAACGATCACCAGCGACATTCCTTATATTCGTCACTTGCCGGGTGGGTCACACACCACGGTGAGGAGGCAGTGCAGGAAATCTGCTACCATACCTCCCCAACGAACCGGAGTCACTGGGACATCGTCTCTGAGAATTTCTGAGAGCTCTAGCCTTAGCAACTGTTGTAGCCGACCACTTAAGGCAAGCCAGTACACCATGGGGATTCCCCCAACTAAGCCTCTCAGATATACCTTTACAGCTGCCACCAGTGAAGTGACCTCGAAACGGCACCATACTATTTTTGCCGACTTTACTATTACTTTTATTTACATTTTACAATTTTAACAATCACATCCGAACTGCGTCTGATGCGGAAATCGCCCCAAATGTTTTTGGGTGCGGCCCGGCCGAGATTCGAACTCGGGCCCGCCACGTGGGAGGCGAGCGCCTTAGCTGCTACACCAAGAGAAGTACTCCGCTTGACGTGATAGCTCAAGCAGATTTCAGCATCGAATGCAGTTACAGATACTTTTGCCACAATCCAGGCATTACAGTGGTGGTATGCATCGCGATTTTCAATGATGTCGACTTATTTTCAGTTTGCTCCTTAGATCGCCATCCTTCCATTGTTGATATTTGTTTACATACAATTGTACATTTGCAGGCTAGCTATCTCTTGCCATTTTTTGGCCAGGACATTGCTATACCGAAAATTGTACTTACTCATCTCGAAAGGGGGTTTTGGTGGGTACTTTTCCAAGGTTGATGGAGGCATAGGGAGCATATTTAAAACCTCCCCCTAAGAATCTCTCAGAAATCTAACCTAGCTATCATTTACCCAGGGTCACTATGTTGGTGTGGTTGGGGATGTGGAGTTTGAGCATACCCTCTTCGCCTTCGACATCACCGTGACCATGGAGAGATCCCAGAACGTGGATTTTACTGAATAATACTCCATCCAGGCCGTTAGTTTCCTCACGGCCAAGAGTCGTCCGGATCCTCTGTGGCGCAAGCTGGTTACGCCTTTCAGAGGCGAGATATAGGTCCATCCCCAACCCTTCTTCCTCCTGTTTTTTAACCCCAATACTACTCCATCCAGGTTGTCAAGGAAATCACTTATGATATTCTAGGTAGGTTCCGTGATTTCAGAGTAACTTGATATACACTCGATAAATTAACAACTCCTTCTCTTAGCCTACATAAGATAAGGATTAGTGATAGAAAATACATAACCTCAAAAGTATATTATAAAATATATATATTACAAATAATGAAAAAGAAACCCATAACATTATTTTACACACATTCACATCATTCACCCAAATTCACACTAAAAGACATTCGCATTATAAAGAAGGGTGCAGTGGTGAATATCTTAGGGTTAATTAGTTTGTGGTCAATTAATTAACTTTCAAATAAGTATGACTACATGAATGACAACTTGAATGACAACTTGAATGACAACTTGAATGACAACTTGAATGACAACTTTTAATGACAACTTTAAGTAGACTACGAGAGGGTCCTAAAGTAGACCATTACTGCTAAGGTCTCAAAAAGGAATGAAAGATAATGATGAATATAGAAGTCCCCCTCCTCTTCACTGGTTGACTTGAACTCCTGGCTGTCCTAAGGTAGGCTAATACGGCATAGGTCTCCAGAGGGAATGCAAGGAAATGATGAATATAGAAGTCTCCCTCCTCTTCACTGGTTGACTTGAACTCCTGGCTGTCCGGGCACACACAGGCTGAGAAACTGCAGTACAGCCCCGAGAACTATACGTGAGGGCTCCCACAAGGCAACCTGGCGTCACCACACTGTACTTGTATGCCGATCCTGGACCCATCAACAGCTGCAGGGCTCGAAGTGTAACCAACGCTCTCCCTCATCCAAGTCCTACACTCGCCTTAGACCAAACAGAACCAGCCCACACTCGTTCACGGATGAGTCCGCTCGGTCAAAGCACCAGGTAGACCGAAACGGCCACATCAGGATCGGACTAAGGTTAGATTCTTGGCATATATCATGGGCAAGATCCTGGTCAAAATTCATAAGTAAGAGCTCTGGTGGCAGACCCCCAGCACACACACGCTACACCGCTAGGAAGCAAAGAAAGAAAACACTTAGGAAATGACACCGTAAAAACGTAAAGTATTATGATACTGACAAATACAATCACAGAAGAAAATCATCACTGTCAGACACCATCACTTATACTTCACTCTTAAGCAATTCACTATATGTAGCACCAACACTCACTAGTAGCTGAAGAGACTGTAATCCTTGTGTGCTGGGAATGTACTGACTGACTGAATTAAGTCCTCTACCAAATCACCTCTCAATAATTCATAAAAGTCAAAACACACACTGAATCAATATTCGATACCCCGAACACCC
>JBAKBP010025852.1:0-32674 GCA_037953745.1 Lithodes maja
GGAAGGAGTGGGAAGATTTAGGCGGAAGAAAGGGTTTAGATCCCCCTGGCTGAGCTTTAGAAGTTGGCCTGGGTTTGGGAAAGGTAAATGTAGGTTTCTTAGAAGGGGTGGAACTGTGCTTAAAAGCCTGTGCCATATTGAACACCGTTCTCCACACTTCAGGGGACATTAGAGAGGGAGTAAGCACTGGTGACATGACCACCTGATTCGCAATGCGATCAGGTAGCTTGCGAACTAAAGACATTCTGAGATCTTGTCTTGCTCGTACCGCCTCAAGCAAGGCGGTGCGTATGTCACCCAAGGATTGGATTGACGACTGGAGGAGCAGTCGCCGGGACAATTCAACCGATCTTCTGGCATCCGCATCTGCGATTGCCTGAGTAGACCTTAGTAAAGACTTAGCCACCTGTTGAGACACTATATATTGGGAGAACAGGCGAAAAGCTTTCCCCCTGAGCCTAAATTCTCTGTCTAAGTGAGTAGGGGTAGGGGTAGTGAAAGGTTCTTTCAGCTCACAAAGATTAATTTTAGGGGCAGCTAGGAAAGAAAACAAAGCTGACGGGACTCCGCCTGCAGACCCTACAGGCATGGAGAACCACGAATGAGTATCTTGAGGGATCTGGTGGGAAGATTTCGAAGTGAATGTCGTTGCAAAGTTTTGAGCCTCTATTTCCCAGTCTATCCAAGGTCCTGGACCCAACTGCCCCACCTTCAAAACAGGATTAGCTACTTCGTCTGTGACGGTCTGTAAATCAAGTTCAGGAGTGAGAGCTGACAAAGTCTTAATATCGTTAAACCCATCCAGCTTAGACCAATCTGAAAATAGTTTTGAAGCTGAGGCAGGGGGTAAAGCTGGCTTAGTAGCATACACAAAATAGTCCTGGTGATAATAACTAGGTATAGCCTTAATGTTTACATCTAGTACAGTTCCCAAATTATCCAAGGCCCTTAATTTCTTTGATTTGTTGCCTTGAATGACCCACTCACTCGGTACTGGGAGCTCCCCTGACAAGGTAGGCTGGGCTAACTCTGGTTTAGTGGGGGTCAACAGGACCCAAGACTCGTCTGGTCCATAAAGCAAGGGCATAGCTACCTTTCTAACAGGTGCTTTGTCGAGAGGGGGTGGATTAACATCCGTGATGACCCTGACATTGGAAGTTGTTAATGCCGCCGTAGCAGGCTTGGTAGCTACTGATGTTGACATAGTGGGAGGGTTAGGGATCTTAGATAAGACAATCGAAGTCATCAGAGGCCGTACCGTAGAACTTGTCGTGGGAGCCCCCAAATCGAATGTGGGGGCCTCCTGTTGTTGGCCAAAAAATTTAGATAAAGCCTGAGTAAGCAGCCCATTAATTTCTTGCGCAGTAACAAATTGATTTGAAGATGAACTTACAGGTGAATCATTAATATCCTGCGCGGCGTCTAAGCCTGAGCCTGACTCTTGCCCTTCCATTTCCGAAATTATCGAAACTTCGTCTTTCTCTTCCTGAGAAGATCCCTCCGAAGCCGGGGTACCTTGCTGCCAAGACAAGTCAGGAATAGAGGATGGGATCGCCGCGTCCCTGTGGACATCAGCTACTGTGTGACTCGTTTGAGTCAAACGTGGGTGGTCGGGCCCTGGGTGAGCAAAACGCCAAACCCCGAGGCCTTGGCCTACACTTTCTTGAGAATCAGACACATTATCCCGACGTGAATCTTCTAAATCCAGGGTCAAAATATTTATGGGTAAATCCTTGTTACGGACAGGCACCTCACTTGACCCCTGAGACCTAACACAAACCCTGTCTGGGGTAGAGGTATGAAGAGAGGTACTAGGAACTTGTGAATGTAGGGAGGACTTCTTTTTATGTGAATCCTTTTTGGAGGATTTATGGCTACGATGTGATCGTGAACTACTCTTAGATTTCGAGGAATCATCGCCGTGACCACTGGTGGAACTTTCCGTCCTACTCTTCTTACTCGCCGGGGAAGAGGCAAGACTAGATGATGGCTGTCTGAGAGGTGACCTGGACCGAGATCTCGCCCGAGATGATGAGGTGGATGCCGGAGGTGTAGGCTCTCGTAGACGTTTGGTTGTAGCCGCAGAAGATACCGAACCACGCCCAGTCTCCGCCGGTGCATGACTCGTGACTCTAGAGGAACGTTTAGGGGGAGGGTGTGCAACTAATAACTTGTCCCAAAGAGGGACGTTATCACATTGAAGTGATTTATGAGCAACAATCGTAGTGTATGCTGACATCTGTTGCCTTACTTCTCGTAACGCTACTGCTGCGGTCTTATCATCATCGCAAAGGACTTTGATTGCTAATTGGGAGCAAAAAGAACAATTACGCATAACCCAGAGACCCCTTGAACGGTCTAGACATTTAACACACCTTATGCAAAGGGTATGCGCAAAAATAGGGATACCAGCACAAGCAGGGGTAGTGCATAAAGCAAAGACTGGGGCCACGGTAGCCATGACAAGAGACTGGTGTGGAAACTACCGCCGGGTCTGTATTGGTCCGCCGGAGCCCAGCTCTGGAAAAAAAGAAAATTTCCAGGAATTAATGCTCATAAGGTTAATCCAACATGTTCGCACACAAGTGTTAATAGCCCACCGGATAACGAGATGTGATGACACAACGAACACAGCTCGCTATGCGGCGGGGTTTCAGAATATCTAAACAAATCTTTTTTAAGAAAGTGAAGAATACCCTCTGATATAATATCGGTCCAGCATGGCGATTTATAGTCTTTCTGGTGGTGACTCTCAAGATTCAATAATGGAACAAAAACAACCCCCCCATAAAGACGCCGGCCCTTGAAATATTTTTGCATAATGACACAGGGCAGGCTGACACAAGATCTGATTTCTAACGAATTGTCACAAAACGATCGCCGTGAAAAAATGAAGGTGGCGATACCAAAGTATCACTGAATTAAGTAGTTAAATCGAAAAATGAATTTGAAAATTCCTTATTTCCTCCAACTAGGAGCACCCGCCGGGTGTGAAAAAACGATTTTTTAACTAATTGAACCTTCAAGTGCCGTAAAAATAAAGGCGGCGATACAAACAGTATTGCTTAAGAATGGAATGGTTAATACACTGAATGACTTAAGATTATCCCACCCTTCCAAGGTACACCCGCCGGGTGAGATGTCAAACGTTAACCCCATAAGTTCCTGTCCCCGCATCTTTGTAAAAGATCGCCGGGTAGGAACGCCCTTAACAACAGCTAGGTTTTTCATGTGGTTTTTGTAAAACCTGGTAGAAAAACTACAAAACGTATGTTCGCAAGAACAAAGTTTTTATATATATATAGATGGGCACAGTCAGTCCGCCGGGAATCAAAATGGGCCTGAAACCAGGTACCAACAGAGACGCAGTCCTGGAGAGCCACAGACACCTCATCGCCGGGGACACAAACCTGTGTTAAAAACCACGTGTGGCCTAACACGGCTCTCGGCCGGGTTTTATCATGGTGAAACCGAGAGAAAACCCGCCGGAAGGACACCCACCCTGAACAGACACCATCTGAACGTACACTGTACACGAAGGAAGCCACGCACGACTAACCTAAGAATACAATAAAATCCGTGGAATTAGCCAATACACAACTAAACCAGGATACAAACATAGTCCGAGGAATTAGCCAATACACAACTAAAACCTGGACACACATGGCACAGTAGGGTATATTTATACATAATAAACAATAACACTTGTACATGTGGCAAAACTACGAGCGGCTGGCTAGGCCTAAGTAGACGGAATAGGAAAAGTTGAAATATACACAAAACACTGGGAATATCACAACAGGAACCATCGCCAACACACCACTGTAGAAAAACTTCCGACAAAGGGAAGACTGACTCGGAACCCAGAAAAAAATTCACTAAGTGAAGAAAATAACGCAGGGAACGTCAGAAGCAAAGCTTGCCTCATCAGAAAGATAAAAGGCAGCATTAATAACGCGTAATGAAAGCCGCCTGCACCACAAGCTAACTAACTGTGAAAAAGTTCACATGTCCACAACAGGACCACGAGGGTACGTCCGAAATAGACGCCCCAAACACACGACTCCAAATACACTGCACTGCGGGCAACCAGCCCAGGACACTCCTGCTACGCATATCCTAACCTTACTCGATACATCCCGGAGTAAACAAATGAGAAAAAACTCACTAGGGACGCAACAAATGCGGAACCAGCGGAGCGTGGGGAGACACGTCCGGGCAGGCTGAGCGCAGAGCAGAGAAGGAGGAATGACGCCTGAATCAGCGTCTGGTCAGAGATCCACACAAGTACATCCACGATATGATGGAAAGCTTATTAGATAGTTATTCTTATTTTCTTTTTGTTTTTATTTTTTACGAAGTTTTTTCGTAGTGAGAACCCAATTCATAATGACTGAAGCCATGAGTGAGGTCGCGTGCGCTCATGATGAAGGCTCCTCAGTTTTTAAATGCTCTGCGCGGTAGATTCAAACTACGGCGAATTAGTGTTTGAAGAGGATGCCTTATGTAATAGGCATGTTCGTCAATGATGGAGGGGCCACTAATAAATAATGCTTTGTCCAGAGACCAAGTAGGCATGAGCTGACGGGGAGGTGGACGGAGTTTAAAACATGCCCTCATAAAACCTGTTTTCTCCGCGACTGGTATGGTGAGACCGGTAAGGTCCCAAAACGGCATCCTAATCGCTGTTAAGTGATTTTTTAACGTTACCACAGATAACCGTTTCTGCTCGAACAGATAATTTAAATAATTAAAAACAAATGCCACCGAGGGCACAGTTTGTTCTGTCCTAAGGATCCAAGAAGTAAAGGCTTGCCAATGTGATTGATACTGTCGTTTTGTAGACTGAGTATATTGATTCATTAATTTATTGGTCACGTCTCTACCATACGGTGCTAGCCACTTGGCCTCCTGAATGTCCATAATGCAAAAGTCAGCGAGGTCGCTAGGTTGCCAATCGTTTCTAAGTGGAAAAACCCGACCGGGAGCGACACCGGGTGCGGGCACCACGTTTTCAATTGCTGGTACCACAACTGCGCCGGCCACAGGGGCGCGATTAGCGAGACTAAGCCCCGATAATCTCGTAGTTTGTTTACTACATGGCACATTAGAGACGCGTCTGGCGGCGGAAACAGATAGATGGAACTCTACCTGTTCCAGTCTGGCCCCCCTGCCGGCGTTATCGTCCGGCGGGTGAGGTACATGGGAGTTTGTGAGTCTCCTCGGACGCAAACAGATCCACTTGTGGATGGTAAAGCTCCGCAATCATTTGGTTGAAAATTGGTTGCTTGAGCTCCCATTCTACTGTTGTGCTCTGTCTCCGAGACAGAGCGTCTGCCCAGACGTTTGCTACGCCTGGGAGATAAGATGCGTGAAGATGAATGTCCAGCCTGTTGGCTAGAATAAAAATTTCTTCTGACACGTTTAGCAACTGCCGAGACCTCGTCGACCCTTGTTTCTGAATACAGTGAACTGCATTCAGATTGTCCATTCTGAAGGCCACCGACTTGCCCCGTAAAGTAGAGCCGTGAGCCTGAAGGAAATATGAGGGGACTAGTAATTCTTTGACATTGATGTGGGAGATTTCTAAATGGGACCAAAGCCCTTGACCCTGGTGCCCTTGGTTTGACTGAAAGCCCCAACCTGACGCATCCGTGTCTACCCATACCGTCGGCGGAGGAGAGGTCCATGACATGACTGAGTGTAATGTTTCCCTCTTCGCCCAGACCGCTAGCAAGTTGTGGATTAATTTTGGTATGGGCCATAATTTTTTCGCCGGCAATAGTGGAAAATATTTGTTGCCCTCCAATATTAAACGCTTTACTTTCAACCGGCCCAACATTACAGTTAGTTGAATCCAGTTGAGAGAGCCGACCAGAGACTCCCAGATTCTCCGTGTCGTAGTCAGACTGTGAAGGAACAGGAACAGTTTCCTGCGAAACCTGTTTCGATTGTCCACACTCTGACTCAGAGTGAGAGCAGCTGTGTCCCAAACCAGCCATATCCACTGAACTACTCGTGAGGGAACAAGGTTTGACTTTACCAGATTTACCTTGAACCCTAGAGTTTTGACATGTTTTAATGTTATGTTGACATGATTTATACATACTTGCTCCGTCTCTGCCACCACTAGCCAGTCGTCTAGGTACCACAAAATCCTGATCCCTTGTTTTAACAATGGCATCAGGGCTTGCCGGACTAATTTTGTGAATAAGCGAGGTGCCAGGTTCAATCCGAATGGCATCCTCTGAAAAACATAATTTTGATGCCTGATCCGTAAGGCCAGAAATCTTTGAAATCTTTTGTTTACCGAGACGTGCCAATAAGCGTCTGTCAGGTCTAAGGAACACATCCAACCTCCCGGCGGAAGTGTTAGCCTGATTTGGTGCACTGTTAACATCCTGAATGACTCGTTGTGAATGTGAAGGTTCAGATAAGACAGGTCTACGACGGGTCTCATCTGAACACTGTCCCTTTTGGGTACCAAAAATAGCTTGGATGTGAAGACTGGGTAATTTTGAGGGACCGGGATGATGACATTCTTGGCTATCATTTCCTTGATCAGTGACTCCACCTCTAATGAAACTAGATTCGCCGTTGTCGGCTGACGTAAACGAGGTCGCCGGAGCCACTGCCAAGTGATGCCTTTGCGTACCACCATCCTTGCCCAAGTATTTAACGGCCATGCTTTGTGACACGTTCGGAACGACCCAGTTAGCAGACAAGGGTTCGCCGGCTTTGCTACCCTCGGATCCAGCCGCCTTGAGACCGGCCCCGGGAGTGAGAGAGACTTTAGTTTTTTGATGGTGGTGGAGGTGGTGGTGGTGGACGCTTAGCCGGCTGGCCGGTGTTGGCAGAAGACGGGCCTTGACCTGGTTTGTTATAGCCTAGTCCTTTCTGACCTGTAAACTTACCCTGTTTATACCTGTACTGACCTTGGGGGGAGGAGGACTTAGGTAGGTGAAAGGGCTTAGATCCCCCCGGCTGTGCTTTTGCGACTGGCTTGGGTTTGGGAAAGTTAAAAGGTTTCTTAGAAGGAGTGGGACTTTGTTTAAAGGCCTGAGCCATATTGAACACCGTTCTCCACACATCAGGGGACATTAAAGAGGGAGTTAGCACTGGTGACATGACCACCTGATTCGCAATTCGATCAGGAAGTTTCCGCACCAAGGACATCCTGAGATCTTGTCTCGCTCGTACTGCCTCAAGTAAGGCTGTGCGGATATCACCCAATGACTGAATTGACGTTTGAAGGAACAATCGCCGAGACAGTTCAACCGGTCTTCTGGCATCCGCGTCTGCGATTGCCTGAGTGGATCGGAGCATCGATTTCGCCACCTGGTGCGTCACAATGTACTGGGAGAAAAGTCTATACGCTTTCCCCCGTAGCTTAAATTCCCGGTCTAGGTGAATTGGAGAAGGAGTAGTGAAAGGGTCCTTGAGTTCACATAGATTGATTTTGGGGGCAGCTAAGAAAGCAAACAAAGCCGAAGGGACTCCGCCGGCAGAACACACTGGCATAGAGAACCAAGAATGACTATCCTGAGGAATTTGGTGGGAAGATTTTGAGGTGAAGGTGGTCGCAAAGTTTTGAGCCTCCGTCTCCCATTCCACCCAAGGTCCCGGGCCCAACTGCCCCACCTTCAACACTGGATTAGCGGCTGTGTCCGTGACAGTTTGCAAATCTAATTCTGGAGTGAGAGCTGACAGTGTTTTTATGTCATTAAAACCATCATGCTTGGACCAGTCAGAAAACAGTTTCGAAGCTGAGGCACGGGGCAGGGCAGGTGTAGCAGTATATACAAAATAGTCCTGGTGATAATAGTTAGGAATGGCCTTAACATTAACATCTAGTACAATCCCCAAAGTATCCAAGGCCCGTAATTTTTTAGATTTATTGCCTTGGATTACCCACTCTCGTGGCACTGGAAGTTCCCCTGACAAGGTAGGTTGAGCGACCTCTGGTTTAGTGGGGATCAATTGTACCCATGACTCGTCGGGACCGTACAATAGGGGCATTGCTACCTTTCTTATTGGTGCTTTATCTAAAGGGGGCAGATTGACATCCGTTATAACCCTTACATTAGAAGTAGTCAGTGCCGCCGAAGCAGGCCTAGTGACCACAGATGGTGATATAGAGGGAGGGTGAGGAATCTTAGTCAAAGCAATAGAAGTCATCAGAGGCCGAACATTAGAACTTGTCATGGAAGCTCCCAGGTCCACTGTAGGAGTCTCTGGCTGTTGGCCAAAACATTTAGTTAGAGCATTAACCAGTAACCCATCTATTTCCTCCGCCGTGACAAATTTATTCGATGATGAACTCAAAGGTGAATCATTCCGATCCTGTGCGTTGTCTACAACTGAACCCGACTCTTGCACTTCCATGTCCGAGATAATAGATACTTCGTCTTTGTCATCTGGCTCCCCGTGAGAGGATTCCGCCGAAGCCGGAGTCCCGTCGTGTTGCCAAGACAAGTCTGGAATGGATGGTGGGATCGCCGCGTCCCGGTGGACATCAGCCACTGTTTGTGTATCTTGAGCCAGACGTGGGCTTTCAGTCCCTGGTCGAGAATACCGCCATACACCTAGGCCTTGGCCTGCACTCCCTTGGGAGTCTGATACACTCGCAATAGGACGATCACTGTCCACCGAACTCTCCAATTCTAAGGTTAGAATACTAATTGGCAAACTATCTTTGGTTGCTGACACTACACTAGCCTCATCCGATTGAATACTAGCTTTGTCAGGGTGAGAGGTATGATGAGAGGCACTAGACTCCGGTGAACGCCGGGAGGCCTTTCGATCATGCGAGTCTTTTCTAGAAGATTTATGGCTACGGTGCGACCTAGAACTTCCTTTGGACTTTGACGATTTCTCGCTATAACCACTGGTGGACCCCTCTGTCTTGCTCTTCTTAATCGCCGGCGAAGACGAAAGACTAGGCGGCTGCTGCCGAAGAGGGGACCTGGACCTGGATCGCGCCCGTGACGCCGCCACCGGGGGCGTAGGTTCTCGCTGTCTCTTACATGTGCTTGGGGCTGGAGAAAGTGTAAGACCCTGTCCAGTCTCTGCCGACCTTCGTACAGTTACTCTAGAGGGACGTTTAATGGGGGGGTGCTCAATTAGTAACTTATCCCAAAGAGGGACGTTATCGCATTGAAGTGACTTATGAGCCACGGTAGTAGTATAAGTGGTCATCTGCTGCCTGACCTCCCGTAAAGCGACCGCTGCGGTCTTATCATTATCTTGAAGCACTTTATGGCTTAATTGAGAGCAAAAGGTACAGTTCCTCATAACCCACAGACCCCTTGAGCGGTCGAGACATTTAACACATTTAATGCAAAGGGTGTGTGCAAAGATAGGGATACCTGAACAGGTGGGCATAATGCACAAAGCAAAGACAGGGGCAAAGGTAGCCATGACAGAGACTGGTGGGAAACTTACTCCAGGTTCTGTATAGACCCGCCGGGACCCAGCTCTGGAAAAAAAGAAAATTTCCAGGAATTAATGCTCATAAGGTTAACCCAACATGTTCGCACACAAGTGTTAAAATAACCCGCCGGGTAACGAGACGTAATACTCAACGACTACAGCTCGCTACGCGGTGGGGTTCCTAAGTAAAAGATTTCAGAATATCTTAACTTGTCCAAAAGATTTATGAATACCCTCTGACATAATATAAAGACCAGCATGGCGTTTATAACTGATTTAGTCTTTCCGGTGGAGTTTGTTTCAAGATTCAATGAAGGAAAAAAAAAAATTAAAGGACGCCGGCCCCCAAATTATCTCGCAGATCAAAAACTGGGAAGCCTGACAAATATACGAGATCTGACTTCTCCCGAAGTGTCTTTTAGATCGCCGTATGTTGAAGGCGGCGATACAAAACGTATCCCTCAATTGTCTGGTTAACTAACTGAATTGTAAATTCGTTATTCCCACCCTTCCAAGGAGCACCCGCCGGTTGTGAATTTAAGTTAAAAAACGTTAACCCCAATTGTGCCCAAAAACGCCGTATGTTGAAGGTGGTGATACACAATGCATCCCTCAATTGTCTGGTCAACTAAACTGAATTTTTTGCAAATTCGTTTATCCCACCCTTCCAGGATGCACCCACCGGGTGTGATTTTACGTTTATAAAGTTGACCCCAATTGTTCCGATCCCCACTTCTTTGTAAAAGATCGCCGGGGAGGAAAGACAAACAACAACAACTTAGTTTTTTATTGGCTTTGCAAAACCGGGAAAAACTACATACAACACGTGTCCGCATGAACACTGTTAGATGGGTACAACCATTCCGCCAGGAATCATAAGGAGCCTGACACAGGCACCAGAGACGCAGTCCTGGAGAGCCACAGACACCCACTCGCCGGGGAAACAAGCCTGTTTTTAAAACCACGCGTGGCCAAAACTCGGCAACCAGCCGGGTTTTTCACGGTGTAACCGAGAAAAACTCGCCGGAAGTAACCCACCCCGTCCAGATACCATCCGAACGCAACACCGGACTGAGGCGTTAGCCAAAACACAACTAACGCCGGGCCCACAAATAGTCCGTGGAAATAATAATAATAATAATAATAAGCATGTTACTTATTTCTCATTTTTCCGAAGAATTCACTAGCGCTCGAAAAGAGAAAGAAAAAAGAACAAAAATCAATGCATCAAAAGAAGGCTTATATACAACACACATTTAACAATCACTAGCAGTGGCAAAATAGCCTAAACTCTATAGCCATCTGTCATGACACCTCTCTCAAGATCATAGCTTCTCTCAAAGAGAAAAGTCTTAAGTTGTCTCTTGAATCATTCAACAGAACTCAGTTGTCTCATGGACAGCGGCAACCTGTTATACAACCTCGGAGACATGTAGGAGAATGACCTCTCAAAGAAAGAAGACTGCTGGAAAGCCCTTGGTTCATCAAGACGAAAAGGGTCATTGTCATGACGCACAACTACACCATGGTGTGCCGGTGGGCGCCTGAGCAGCTCCGCAAGGTACCTAGGCTCACCAAATTTGAGAACCTTAAAAGTCACCAAACACAACTTAAATTCTATTCTTGCTCTTACTGGCAGCCAGTGCAGTTCTATGTGAAGAGATGTAGTAGGAGTTCTAGGTGGAACACCAAAAATTAGTCTTGCGGCCCTGTTAAGAACAGACTGAACTTTCTTCAAAATATAATTTGGAAGACCCACCAACAGGGCATTGCAATAATCAACACGAGAGAAGACCAATGAGTGAACCAACGTCAGGAGGCAACGTCTGGTTATAAACGGCTTCACCAAATAGAGATTTCTGATGTGCAAGTAACAACTTTTAACTATCTGGTTTACATGCTCTTTGAAATCTAATCGGGAGTTCACATATACACCCAGATTTCGAACAGAGTTGGCCGGTCGCAGCTGAGATCCACCCACATTGATGGAGAGGGCACCTACTATATCATCAGCTCTTCTATTTCCTCGGATGATGAGAATATCAGTTTTACCATCATTTAGTTTAAGTTTTCTCGCTCTCATCCACTTCTTGATATCAGACATCAACAATTCCATCTTACTCCGTATATCAACTATATTTGTGATTCTCACATAAATCTGGGTGTCATCTGCATAAAAGTGAAAGGTGACATTATGTGCACGAAGCAGAAGAGACAAACTGCTAATATAAATTATAAATAGGATAGGACCTAAAACTGATCCCTGCGGAACACCATACTGCAGGGGTGTCGAGTCCGAGACCACTTGATTTACCATCACACTTTGGGATCTACCTGACAAGTACGACCCAAGAAGCAAGAGAGCGGAGTCACGCACACCACAATCATAAAGATCACTCAATAACAACTCGTGATCCACTGTGTCAAAAGCCGCAGAGAGATCAAGCAAGACCAATAGTGAGGCCACACCATTGCAAATGTTCTCAACTAGATCATTATGTACTCTAATCAATGCTGTTTCAGTTGAATGATGCTGTCGGTAAGCAGACTGAAAAATTGAGATAGTTTCATTCTGCTGAAGTAGTGGTTGTAATTGGTCAAGTATTGCACGCTCTAATATCTTTGATATGAAGGACAGGTTGGAGACAGGACGATAGTTCAACATGTTCTCAACATCAAGTCCAGGCTTCTTTAGAGTAGGTCGGAGTAGTGCATGCTTTTCAGAATGTGGGAAGCCAATACACAACTATCCCAGGACACATAAATAGTCCGTGGAATTAGCCAATACACAACTAAACCAGGACACACATGACACAGTAGTACATATTTATAAAATAAATCAATAACACTTGTACATGTGGCAAAGCTACGAGAGGCTGGCTAGGCCTAGGCAGACGGATAAAAGCAAACATGTCGGAATATAAGCAAAAAGCACTGAATTATATCACAACAGGAACCACCGCCAACACACCACTGTAGCAACACTTCCGGCAAAGGGAAGAACTGACTCGGGACCCAGAAAAAACTTTACTAAGTGAAGAAAAATACGCTGGGAACGTCAGCAAAAATAAGCTACCTCATCAGAAAGATAAAAGGAAGCAATAATAACGCGTAATGAAAGGCGCCTGCATCACAAAGCTAGCTAACTGTGAAAAAGTTCACATGTCCACAACAGGACCACGAGGGTACACCCGAAATAGATGCCCCAAACACACGACCCAAAATACACTGCACTGCGGGCAAGTAGCCCAGGACACTCCTGCTATGCATATCCTAACCTTACTCGATACATCCCGGAGTAAACAAATGAGAAAAAACTCACTAGGGACGCAACAAATGCGGAACCAGCGGAGCGTGGGGAGACACGTCCGGGCAGGCTGAGCGCAGAGCAGAGAAGGAGGAATGACGCCCGAGTCAGCGTCTGGTCAAAGATCCACACAAGTACATCCACGATATTATGGAAAGCTTATTGAATAGTTATTCTTATTTTCTTTTTGTTTTTATTTTTTACGAAGTTTTTTCGTAGTGAGAACCCAATTCATAATGACTGAAGCCATGAGTGAGGTTGCGTGCGCTCATGATGAAGGCTCCTCAAATTTGTTATGCTCTGCTCGGTAGATTCAAACTACGGCGGATGAGTGTTTGAAGAGGGTGCCTTATGTAATAGGCATGTTCGTCAATGAAGGAGGGGCCACTAATAAATACCAAAGACCCTCCCAATCTACTTTGTCCTAGGCTTTTTCTAAATCCATGAATGCTGCATAGAGTTTTCTATTCTTAGCCAAATACTTTTCTACCAACAATCGCATTGAGGCTAGCTGGTCGATGCAGCCCCTGACCTTTCTGAGACCTCCCTGTGTCATCTGTTACACTTACACACTGCACATTCAAAGTTTATGATGCTCGTCAAAGGTCCCTTCGTCCCACTACACCTCTTGTGCACCGAGTCACTACAGATGCAACATTGAACCGAGTTACTTCCTACCCCCTTCCGTAAACTTTACATTGAAAGTCGCCACTTCTTTCCATAGTTTCGCGACCTACTCCACTGATCATAAACTTTGTTTATATATATATTATCTCTTAATCCCTTGCTTGCCATACCCTCCCACCATCTATTGAACTTTACCTCCGCTAACTGTACACTATCTGCGAAAAGAAGTAGGTTATTTGCATATAACAACTCCCATGCCATGGGAGTCCTGTTCTAAAGTCCCTTGATGGTGCCTCCAGGCCCAAGACAAACAGTAGTACTGTATGCTCATTATTATTAAATACCGGTATGCAAAATTAAACCTTGTTCTGCAGTTATTATGTATTTTGAAGTGATAAAATTATCAAAGCAAAGTAATTTCAAGTAAATTATCCTGTATTCTTTCTCATATTCCTTTCAGTCTTAAAACCAAGTGGTTCCGCTTTGATGCCCTGATTTGGTTAATTAATCTATTATTTATTAATTTCACCCCAACACCAAACACCTCCAAATGAAATTAATGAAAGTATATATTTATTAGTGGCCCCTCCATCATTGACGAACATGCCTATTACATAAGGCATCCTCTTCAAACACTAATCCGCCGTAGTTTGAATCTACCGCGCAGAGCATTTACAATCTGAGGAGCCTTCATCATGAGCGCACGCGACCTCACTCATGGCTTCAGTCATTATGAATTGGGTTCTCACTACGAAAAAACTTCGTAAAAAATAAAAACAAAAAGAAAATAAGAATAACTATCCAATAAGCTTTCCATCATATCGTGGATGTACTTGTGTGGATCTTTGACCAGACGCTGATTCAGGCGTCATTCTTCCTTCTCTGCTCTGCGCTCAGCCTGCCCGGACGTGTCTCCCCACGCTCCGCTGGTTCCGCATTTGTTGCGTCCCTAGTGAGTTTTTTCTCATTTGTTTACTCCGGGATGTATCGAGTAAGGTTAGGATATGCGTAGCAGGAGTGTCCTGGGCTGGTTGCCCGCAGTGCAGTGTATTTTGGGTCGTGTGTTTGGGGCATCTATTTCGGATGTACCCTCGTGGTCCTGTTGTGGACTTGTGATCTTTTCACAGTTGAGTTAGCTTGTGATGCAGGCGGCTTTCATTACGCGTGAGTTATGCTGCCTTTTATCTTTCTGATGAGGTAAGCGTTGCTTACTGACGTTCCCAGCGTATTTTTCTTCACTTAGTGAAGTTTTTTCTGGGTCCCGAGTCAGTCTTCCCTTTGCCGGAAGTATTTGCTAAAGTGGTGTGTTGGCGGTGGTTCCTGTTGTGATATAATTCAGTGTTTTTTGTTTATATTTCAACATTTCTTATGCCGTCTACTTAGGCCTAGCCAGCCGCTCATAGCTTTGCCACATGTACAAGTGTTATTGTTTATTGTATAAATATGTCCTACTGTGTCATGTGTATCCGGGTTTAGTTGTGTATTGGCTAATTCCACGGATTATTGTGTGGACCCTAGGCTAGTCGTGCTTGGCTTTCTCTCGAGTCCTATGTGCGTTCAGATGGTTTCTGCACGTTGTGGGTTACTTTCCGGCGGGTTTTTTCTCGGTTACACCATGAAAAAACCCAGCCGAGAGCCGTGTTGGGCCACGCGTGGTTTCAACACAGGCTTGTGTCCCCGGCGATGAGGTGTCTGTGGCTCTCCAGGACTGCGTCTCTGTGTTGGTGCCTGTTTTCAGGCTCCCTTTAATTCCCGGCGGATTGGCTGTACCCATCTAACATTGTTCATGCGGACATATATTATGAGGTTTTTCTACCCGGTTTTACAAACCACAGGAAAAACCTAGCTGTTGTTAACCCTTCAAACCCGGTTGGTACACACGTGTACCATTTTTTTTTGGCCCCAGGAACCCGGGTGGTACAACATTGTACCATTGCTTGAAAGCCTGTGAGCTTCGTGTGCGAGGCGTCGGTCCGACGCATGTAAACAACAGCCGGCTGGACCGACGCTCCGCATCTCCGGCCACAAGAAGGAGAGCGTCGCTTGTTCGTGTGTGCCTGTATGTTGTTGTTCAGTATCGAAAAGTGGTGTAAAGTGGCTGGTTTGGCCATAAAGTTATCTCCAATGAAATCATCATCACAGCTCACCCAGTTGACTTAGAGAGCTCTACTTAAGGCCATTTTACAGGTAAATAACACAGCTACGCTTGGGGATGCGCGGGAATGCGGGAAGCAGTCTGATTAACGAATATACGGTAGCCTAGCCTAGACGTTTTTCGGCCAAAACACCCGGATTTCGAGGAATATATATATAATATATAGCCGGGGTCGGAGGGTTAAGGGCTTTCCTCCCCGGCGTTCTTTTACAAAGAAGTGGGGACAGGAACTTATGGGGTTAACGTTTTGACATCTCACCCGGCGGGTGCACCTTGGTAGGGTGGGATGAACGACTAGGTCATTCAGTTAGTTAACCGATCCATTTTAGTGATACTATATGTATCGCCGCCTTTACACTTACGGCAATCGAAGGTTCAATTAGGGTTAACATCGTGTTGCACACCCGGCGGGTGCTCCGGGGAGGAGGAAATAAGGAATTTACAATTCAATTTCGTTAACCAATTAATTGAGAGATACGGTTATGTATCGCCGCCTTCAAACTTATGGCGATCTTTTGTGAAAATTCGTTAGAAATCAGATCTCGTATCAGCCTGCCCTGTGTTATTCTGCTAAATAATTCAAGGGCCGGCGTCTTTGTGGGGGGTTGTTTTCCAAAATTGAATCTTGAAACAGTCACCACCGGAAAGACTATAAACGCCATTCTGGTCCTTTATATTATGTCAGAGGGTATTCTTCACTTTCTTTAAGATATGTTTAGATATTCTGAACCCCGCCGCGTAGCGAGCTGTGATCGTTGTGTCATTACATCTCGTTACCCGGCGGGTTATTAACACTTGTGTGCGAACATGTTGGGTTAACCTTATGAGCATTAATTCCTGGAAATTTTCTTTTTTTCCAGAGCTGGGCTCCGGCGGACCAATACAGACCCGGCAGTAGTTTTCCCCACCAGTCTCTGTCATGGCTACCTTGGCCCCAGTTTTTGCTTCAGTGTCTCCGAACCAAAGAAGATGATGCCAAAAATGACTCTGGTAGGCATTGCTAATGACGCTGAGGATAATGAGATCATTCCCAGCATCCTCAACAAGAACCCAAGAATAAAGTCCCTGGTCGACGATGGCTTAGCTATGAATTTGCTATTCACTAAGCAAAAGAGTGATGCACACACTAAGATTGCGGTAGTAAAAATGTCACCTGAAATACGCTCTTCCATTGTGGATGATGGCAATTCTGTGTATGTTGGACTTGTGAGATGTCATGCATACGATCGCTTCTGGGTAACACAATGTTACCATTGCCAGGGCTTTGGTCATACCAGTGACAGGTGTTATCGGAAAAATGAGGATCCAAAATGCAACTTCTGTGCTGGTACTCATAACTCAAAAGACTGCACCAACAAGACTTCCCCCAAATGTATAAATTGTATGAGCTCCACATCAGTTACGGAGCCGCCAAATCATTTCGCCTCAAGTAGAAATTGTCCTTTAATGACAGCTCAGAGAAATAAAGTTATTGAGAACACCAATTTTGTAGGTTAAAAAAACTGAAAAATGCACATGGGAGCCGGTTGAAACTGGGTCTGTTGAATGTTCGTTCCTTGCGTAACAAAATGGATCATATTTGCGAGATCTTGGATGAACGTAACCTTGATGTATTATGTCTCACTGAGACCTGGTTGTTCGAGTCAGATCTGAATATTATCCAGGCGGCATTGCCTAAAACCCATTCCATAATAAATGTTCCTAGGCCTAGGGGAGATCATCCGGGTGGTGGAGTGGCAGTTGTCTACTCCACATCTCTGGTGAATATCTTGCAAATAAGCCATAACCCAGCCCCTCTTTATTATGAACTGTTGGAAGTGGAAATAAAACTCCATCAACAAATTCTAAGAATGGCAGTTGTCTATAGGCCTGGCCATCGTGGCACAGATAGGGGTTTTATGGAAGAGTTTGGGCAGTTTCTCGAGGAATTTTCTGCTAAAACCGGAAGACTTTTGATATGTGGAGATTTTAATTACTGGGTTGACAGCCCTCATCTGAAGCCATTCTCTCCTGAGTTCCTTGAGTTGACTGATCAGAACAATTTTGTAAACCATGTGTCCCACCCAACTCATATCTTAGGACACACCCTTGACTTGGTTTTCTCTCCTGTGGGTTGTGGTGGTGTTCTGGATGTTGATGTTGAGAATGCTGACCCTAATACCTCTGATCATGCTTTGATTACTTTCAGCTTTGATTTCCCTAAGCCACTCACACATGAAAAAGTAATCAGATTTAGAAATTATAAAAATGCAGACCTAAATTTGGCTAGCAGTGAAGTAAAACAGTACTTGGGAAGTATTGATACTTCCAACCTTACTTCAGATGAGCTGGTGGAGGTACATGGAAATGCACTTAAATTAGTGTTTGATCATCACTGTCCAGAAGTAGAGAAGAAAATCATAGTACGAGATGATTCGCCCTGGTATAGCACTCGAGTTAAATTTCTTAGAAGAGCTCGTAGAAGAGCTGAACGTGAATGGCGGAAAAATAAAACAGACTCTACATGGTTGCAATATCTGTCAGCCAGAAGAGCTGTGGTCCACAAAATCAAAGATGAAAAGAAAGTGTATTATCAGGGAAAAGTTGACTCGTGTGGTAACGACCAGAGGAGGTTGGCTTCAATTGTAAACAGTTTGCTTGGAAAAACAAGAGTCAGCTTAAGACCTTCTGTACCTGATGCCGAGTTGGCTGCCAACTTTGTGGCATTTTTTGCTGGCAAGATAACTCGCATAAGACAGGAACTGGATGATGCTTCTGTTGGTGAAGAACTTTCAGTTGTACTCCAACCCCGACACATTCCTAAAAATGTCCTCTCATCCTTTCACTCAGTAGAGGTGGACATGATCTCGTCCTACATAAGAAACCTCAATAAAACATTTTGCCCGTTGGATCCCATAAATGTTTCCAAGCTACCAAGAGTCTATGATCACACAGTTGAGTTTATTTCCAAAATAATTAATAAGTGCTTCTCTGAAGGTAGCTTCCCACATTCTGAAAAGCATGCACTACTCCGACCTACTCTAAAGAAACCTGGACTTGATGTTGAGAACATGTTGAACTATCGTCCTGTCTCCAACCTGTCCTTCATATCAAAGATATTAGAGCGTGCAATACTTGACCAATTACAACCACTACTTCAGCAGAATGAAACTATCCCAATTTTTCAGTCTGCTTACCGACAGCATCATTTAACTGAAACAGCATTGATTAGAGTACATAATGATCTAGTTGAGAACATTTGCAATGGTGTGGCCTCACTATTGGTCTTGCTTGATCTCTCTGCGGCTTTTGACACAGTGGATCACGAGTTGTTATTGAGTGATCTTTATGATTGTGGTGTGCGTGACTCCGCTCTCTTGCTTCTTGGGTCGTACTTGTCAGGTAGATCCCAGAGTGTGATGGTAAATCAAGTGGTCTCGGACTCGACACCCCTGCAGTATGGTGTTCCGCAGGGATCCGTTTTAGGTCCTATCCTATTTATAATTTATATTAGCAGTTTGTCTCTTCTGCTTCGTGCACATAATGTCACCTTTCACTTTTATGCAGATGACACCCAGATTTATGTGAGAATCATAAATATAGTTGATATACGGAGTAAGATGGAATTGTTGATGTCTGATATCAAGAAGTGGATGAGAGCGAGAAAACTTAAACTAAATGATGGTAAAACTGATATTCTCATCATCCGAGGAAATAGAAGAGCTGATGATATAGTAGGTGCCCTCTCCATCAATGTGGGTGGATCTCAGCTGCGACCGGCCAACTCTGTTCGAAATCTGGGTGTATATGTGAACTCCCGATTAGATTTCAAAGAGCATGTAAACCAGATAGTTAAAAGTTGTTACTTGCACATCAGAAATCTCTATTTGGTGAAGCCGTTTATAACCAGACGTTGCCTCCTGACGTTGGTTCACTCATTGGTCTTCTCTCGTGTTGATTATTGCAATGCCCTGTTGGTGGGTCTTCCAAATTATATTTTGAAGAAAGTTCAGTCTGTTCTTAACAGGGCCGCAAGACTAATTTTTGGTGTTCCACCTAGAACTCCTACTACATCTCTTCACATGGAACTGCACTGGCTGCCAGTAAGAGCAAGAATAGAATTTAAGTTGTGTTTGGTGACTTTTAAGGTTCTCAAATTTGGTGAGCCTAGGTACCTTGCGGAGCTGCTCAGGCGCCCACCGGCACACCATGGTGTAGTTGTGCGTCATGACAATGACCCTTTTCGTCTTGATGAACCAAGGGCTTTCCAGCAGTCTTCTTTCTTTGAGAGGTCATTCTCCTACATGGCTCCGAGGTTGTATAACAGGTTGCCGCTGTCCATGAGACAACTGAGTTCTGTTGAATGCTTCAAGAGACAACTTAAGACTTTTCTCTTTGAGAGAAGCTATGATCTTGAGAGAGGTGTCATGACAGATGGCTATAGAGTTTAGGCTATTTTGCCACTGCTAGTGATTGTTAAATGTGTGTTGTATATAAGCCTTCTTTTGATGCATTGATTTTTGTTCTTTTTTCTTTCTCTTTTCGAGCGCTAGTGAATTCTTCGGAAAAATTGGCGCTTATGAGAAATAAGTAACATGCTTATTATTTATTATTATTATGCATTACCCCTGCCTGTACCGGTATCCCTATTTTTGCGCACACTCTTTGCATCAAGTGTGTTAAATGTCTAGACCGTTCAAGGGGTCTGTGGGTGATGCGCAACTGTTCCTTTTGCTCCCAATTAAGTGTCAAGGTCCTCCGCGACAATGATAAGACCGCAGCGGTCGCCTTACGAGAGGTTAGACAACAGATGTCAGCATATACTACGATTGTAGATCATAAATCACTTCAATGTGACAACGTCCCTCTTTGGGATAGGCTGCTTTTTGAACACCCTCCCCCTAAACGTGCCTCTCGAGTAACTAGTCATAAGCCGGCAGAGACTGGTCAGGGTTCTGTGTCTTCTGCTGCTACTCCGAAACGTCCAAGAGAGCCTACACCCCCGGCGGTAGCCTCCTCGTCTCGGGAGAGATCTCGGTCTAGGTCACCTCTCAGACACCAGCCACCTAGTCTTGCCTCTTCACCATCGAGTAAGAAGAGTAAGACGGGAAGTTCCACCAGTGGTCACGGCGATAAATCCTCCAAATCAAAGAGTACTTCACGGTCACACCGCAGCCATAAATCTTCAAAAAAGGATTCCCATAATAGAAAGGCCTCCCTACATTCGCCAGTTTCTAGTGCTTCTCATCGTACCTCTACCCCAGACAGAGTTTGTGTTCGGTCTCGAGGGCCCAGTACAGTGCCGGTACCTAAAGATGATTTACCCATTAACATTTTAACCCTGGAATTGGAGAGTTCAGGGGGATCAGTGATTGAGAGTGTTTCAGACTCCCAAGAGAGTGTAGGCCAAGGCCTCGGTGTTTGGCGATTTTCTCGGCCGGGGTCTGACCACCCACTTCCAGCTCAAACTAGTCACACAGTGGCTGACGTCCACAGGGACGCGGCGATCCCATCCTCTATTCCTGACTTATCTTGGCAACAAGGTACCCCAGCTTCGGCGGGATCTTCTCAGGAGGAACAGGAGGAAAAAGACGAGGTTTCAATAATTTCGGATATGGAAGGGCAAGAGTCAGGTTCAGGCTTAGACGCCGCGCAGGATATTAATGATTCACCAGTAAGTACATCATCAAGTCATTTTGTCACTGCACAGGAAATTGATGGGCTCCTTAGTAATGCTTTATCTAAATTTTTTGGCCAACAACAGGAAACTCCCACAGTGGACTTGGGAGCTCCCACGACAAGTTCTACGGTACAGCCTCTGATGACTTCTATTGCTTTAACTCAGATCCCTCACCCTCCCACTCTGTCACCATCAGTGGTTACTAGGCCTGCTACGGCGGCATTGACCACTTCGAATGTAAGGGTTATAACGGATGTTAATCCACCCCCTCTAGACAAGGCGCCTCTCAGAAAGGTAGCTATGCCCTTGCTTTACGGACCAGACGAGTCATGGGTCCTTTTGACCCCCACTAAACCAGAGCTAGCCCAACCTACCTTGTCAGGGGAACTCCCAGTACCGCGTGAGTGGGTCATCCAGGGCAATAAATCTAAGAAATTAAGGGCCTTGGATACTTTGGGAAATGTACTAGACGTTAATATAAAGGCTATACCTAGTTATTATCACCAGGACTATTTTGTTTATGCTACTAAGCCGGCTTTACCCCCTGCCTCAGCTTCAAAATTGTTTTCAGACTGGTCTAGGCTGGACGGGTTTAATGACATTAAGACTCTGTCAGCTCTCACTCCAGAACTTGATTTACAAACCGTCCCAGACCAAGCAGCTAATCCAGTCTTGAAGGTGGGGCAGTTGGGTCCAGGACCTTGGGTGGAATGGGAGACAGAGGCTCAAAACTTTGCGACCACATTTACTTCCAAAACTTCCCACCAGATCCCTCAAGATACTCATTCTTGGTTCTCCATGCCAGTGTGTTCTGCCGGCGGAGTCCCTTCAGCTTTGTTTGCTTTCTTAGCTGCCCCTAAAATTAATCTTTGTGAGCTAAAAGACCCTTTCACTACCCCTACCCCAACTCACCTAGACCGAGAATTTAGGCTAAGGGGGAAAGCTTTTCGCCTGTTCTCTCAATACATAGTGTCTCAACAGGTAGCAAAGTCTTTGCTCCGGTCCACTCAGGCAATCGCAGACGCGGATGCCAGACGATCGGTTGAATTGTCTCGGCGACTGCTTCTTCAGTCGTCAATCCAATCTCTGGGTGACATCCGCACCGCCTTGCTTGAGGCGGTACGAGCGAGACAAGACCTCAGAATGTCTTTAGTCCGCAAACTGCCTGATCGCATTGCGAATCAGGTGGTCATGTCACCAGTGCTTACTCCCTCTTTAATGTCCCCTGACGTGTGGCGAACGGTGTTTAATATGGCGCAGGCCTTTAACCCTTGTCTAGCGGGCCCTCTGTGGCCGTTTTGGGCCTTTTCAGGCCATTCTGACTGCTATATCAACCATCAGTATGAAAGGAACTGTATTGCGCCGAAAACTAGGTGGAAATCGCTACACAATGACGCAACATACAGCTACGTAGCATTCGTGGAGCACTGACAGTGTTACCTCGAAGATGGAAGTTTAGCTGATTTTGCTACATTGCTCACTTTTAGCGAACTATTGGTTACACTGTCATCCTCCCGCGCGGTGGGGGAACTGGAGTTAGTGTGGGCCGGGAGGCCACAGATGTCGGACGTATGGATCATTACTATCCCACCCATTTTCACTCGATTTCCACCCTTTTTTCACCCGTTTTTTGCCAGTTTTTTCAACTCGACTTATGTGGTGTGCCGCTCTTTAAGGGTTAAACACAGTCCCACCCCTTCTAAGAAACTTGCTTTTAACTTCCCCAAACCCAGGCCAGCCGCTAAGGCTCAGCCGGGGGATCTAAGCCCTTTCTTCCACCTAAGTCCTCCCCTTCCCCTCAAGGTCAGTACAGGCATAGACAGAGTAGGTTTTCAGGTCAGAGAGGACGCGGCCATAATAAGCCAGGTCAGGGCCCGTCTTCGGCCAACGCCAGCCAGCCGGCGAAGCGCCCAGCACCACCAACTCCACCATCAAAAAACTAACGTCTCTCTCACTCCTGGTGCCGATCTTAAGGCCGGCGGATCCGAGGATAGTACAGCCGGCGAACCCTTGTCTGCTAACTGGGTCGTTCCGAACGTGTCACCAAGCATGGCCGTTAAACACTTGGGCACGGATGGTGGCACGCAAAGGCATCACTTGGCAGTGGCTCCGGCGACCTCGCTTACGTCAGCCGACAACGGCGAATTTTGTTTCTTTAGAGGTGGAGTCACTGGTCCAGGAAATGATTGCCAAGAATGTCATCATCCCGGTCCCCCCAAATTACCCTGTATTCACGTCCAAGCTATTTTTGGTTCCCAAAAGGGACAGTGTTCAGATGAGACCGGTCGTAGACCTGTCTTATCTGAACCTTCACATTCACAACGAGTCTTTCCGAATGTTAACAGTACACCAAATCAGGCTAACACTTCCGCCGGGAGGTTGGATGTGTTCCCTGGACCTGACAGACGCCTATTGGCACGTATCGGTCAACAAAAGATTTCAAAGGTTTCTGGCCTTACGGATCAGGCACCAAAATTTTGTTTTTCAACGGATGCCATTCGGTTTGAACCTGGCACCTCAATTATTCACGAAATTAGTCCGGCAAGCCCTGATGCCGTTGTTAAAACAAGGAATCAGAGTTTTGTGGTACCGAGACGACTGGCTGGTGGTGGCAGAGACAGAACAATTATGCATAAAACATGTCAACATCATTTTAAATCATGTCAAAACTCTAGGGTTCAAGGTAAATCTGGTAAAGTCAAACCTTGTTCCCTCACGAGTAATTCAGTGGATAGGGCTGGTCTGGGACACGGCTTCTCTCACTCTGAGTCAGAGTGTGGACAATCGCAACAGGTTTCGCAGGAAACTGTTCATGTTTCTTCACAGTCTGACTACGACGCGGAGGGTCTGGGAGTCTCTGGTCGGCTCTCTCAACTGGATTCAACTAACTGTTATGTTGGGCCGGTTGAAAGTAAAACGTTTAATAATGGAAGGCAACAAATATTTCCCACTCTTACCGGCGAGAAAATTATGGCCCATCCCGAAATTAATCCACACCTTACTAGCGGTCTGGGCGAAGAGGGAAACGTTGCACTCAATAATGTCATGGACCTCTCCTCCGCCAACGGTATGGGTAGACACGGATGCGTCAGGCACAATAGGTTGGGGATTTCAGTCAAATCAGGGGCACCAGGGTCAGGGGTTTTGGTCCCACTTAGAAATCTCCCACATCAATGTCAAAGAATTACTAGTCCCCTTGTATTTCCTTCAGGCTCACGGCCCTGCTTTACGGGGCAAGTCGGTGGCCTTCAGAATGGACAATCTGAACGCAGTTCACTGTATTCAGAAACAGGGGTCAACGAGGTCAAGGAAGTTGCTAAACGTGTCGGAAGAGATTTTTACTCTAGCCAACAGACTAGACATTTATCTTCACGCATCTTATCTCCCAGGCGTAGCAAACGTCTGGGCAGACGCTCTGTCCCGGAGACAGAGCACGACAGTAGAATGGGAGCTCAAGCAACCCATTTTCAACCTAATGATTGCAGAGCTCTCCCATCCACAAGTGGATCTGTTTGCATCCGAGGAGACTCACAAACTCCCTCTATACCTCGCCCGCCGGACGAAAACGCCGGCAGGGGGGCCAGACGCCCTGGTGACAGACTGGAACAGATGGAGCTCCATCTATCTGTTTCCGCCGCCAGACGCGTCACTAATGTGCCACGTAGTGAACAAACTACGAGATTATCGAGGCTTAGTCTCGCTAATCGCGCCCCTGTGGCCGGCGCAGTTGTGGTACCAGCAATTAAAGACGTGGTGCCCGCACCCGGTGTCGCTCCCGGTCAGGTATTTCCACTTAGACACGATTGGCAACCTAGCGACCTCGCTGACTTTTGCATTATGGACATTCAGGAGGCCAAGTGGCTAGCACCATACGGTAGAGATGTGACCAATAAATTATTAAATCAATATACTCAGTCTACGAAACGACAGTATCACTCACATTGGCAAGCCTTTACTTCTTGGATCATTAGAACAGAACAGACTGTGCCCTCAGTAGCATTAGTTTTTAATTATTTAAATTATCTGTTTGAGCAGAAACATTTATCTGTGGTAACGTTAAAGAATCACTTAACTGCAATTAGAGTGCCCTTTTTAGACCTTACAGGTCTCTCCATACCGGGGGCGGAGGAAACAGGTTTTATGAGGGCATGTTTTAAACTCCGCGCACCTCCCCGTCAGCTCATGCCCACTTGGTCTCTGGACAAGGCATTGTCTTTACTTCACTCTCGTCTGTACCAAAATACTGCAGATTTTGCATTACTCTTAAAAAAGGCTGTATTCCTTTTGGCTTTGGCCACCGGGAACAGAGTGTCTGAGCTGGCGGCGATGAGCAACACACCTAATTGCCTTAGGTTTGGTAGACTTAATGAATGTATTCACATTGCACCTTCCCCGGGATTTGTAGCCAAGAATGAGCACAGTGCACACGTGTTTTCTGAGTTCACGGTGCCGGCGTTAAAAAGGGGAAAGGTGCATCATAATCTATGTCCAGTGCAAGCTCTAACCAAATATTTGAGAGTGGCTCCTCTAAACCCCAAGGTGCTTTATGGGTAGCGAGTACGGGTAAACGCTTACTGAAACGGAGATTAGCTTCTCTTCTGGTCGAAGTCATTAAAGAGAGTAATCCCGGCGTTGTGGGTCGGGCCCACGATTTACGCAAATGGGCAGCCTCTTTACGTTTCCTGAAGAATTTTTCAGTAGAAGATATTTCGTCCACACAGTTGTGGGCGTCTAATCATACGTTTTTGACTAGATACTTGTCAGTTGCTCTAGATAAACCTTCCTTACCATGTATAGCTTTAAGGCAGAGGGTCTAGGTGGCCCTTCAGTCACTTTTGTTTACTTTCAAGAAAAGGAGGGGGGGGGGGGGGTGCAGTCAGTTAACATAGGACACCCTAGACCCCGCCGGAGTATAAGACCTGTGATACAATTTATGGTTAATGTGATATGAAAATTTCTCTGCGAGAAATTGTGCTAGTACAATGATAGTACAAAACAACGGGGTTGTTATAGTAGTTTTAGCTGTGAAAGCAATTTAATATTAAACAGTGAAGATCTTTTGCAAATTATCTCCACGATTATTTTGGGGTTTATTATGTGCACATGTAAACTTATAACTTGTTATTTTTGTCACCACTCGTTGAGTGGGGTGCCTTTGTAACTACAGATCTGTTCACAGAATCTTCAGAGTTACCCTTTTTTGTCAAGCAGGCTTCTTTGAAGCACGCACCTGCCTGAACCCCTTTCTTGTATATATATGGGCTGCGCCATATTTAAATATATTTTCGAAGTAAGAATACTATGTGGTTGTTTTTATTATCTGCTTTTCTAGAGTTATGATATGATTACGAATGTCCCCCTCCAGTCTTAGAAATCAGGCATGTTCGTCAATGATGGAGGGGCCACTAATAAATTATAGGTTTGACTCCTGTAAGGAGATAAAGAAAACCTAATATTTAGTAGTGGCCCCGTAATCATTGACGACTGGGGCCCTCCCGACCATCCCCTTCCCATTCGTTGATGTATTAAGGATTTTGGTTTACTTGATATGTCAGTGAAGGAAGAATGACGCCTGAATCAGCGTCTGGTCAAAGATCCACACAAGTACATCCACGATATGATGGAAAGCTTATTGGATAGTTATTCTTATTTTCTTTTTGTTTTTATTTTTTACGAAGTTTTTTCGTAGTGAGAACCCAATTCATAATGACTGAAGCCATGAGTGAGGTCGCGTGCGCTCATGATGAAGGCTCCTCAGATTGTAAATGCTCTGCGCGGTAGATTCAAACTACGGCGGATTAGTGTTTGAAGAGGATGCCTTATGTAATAGGCATGTTCGTCAATGATTACGGGGCCACTACTAAATATTAGGTTTTCTTTATCTCCTTACAGGAGTCAAACCTATAATGTGGTCCACCGGGATTCGAACCTCAGTTATCACACACAGATTTTTAAACACTAACCATTACACAATACATACATACATAAAATGTTAAGACAGTGCTCCACACATACGTGCAGTTTCATTTTTTTTTTTGTTTTTTTTTTTTTTTTTTTTTTTTTTGAAAGAGACAATGAACGGAGGAAGGAAAAACACAGATAAAACAAAAAGGTCCATGTGCCTAAAGGCATCCTCCATTCATAAAATGTTTGTAACAACTGTATTTAAACTGTTGTAGATTGTAAGTTTGTGGAAAGCAACTCGAGGGAAGTGAATTCCAAAGAGTAGTAGTTCTGGGGATAAATGAATTTTGATAAGCAGAAGTTCTGCATTGTGGAGGAGAAAGTGTAAATTCATGGGCGCTCTCAGCTGCCCTAGTTCTACGGGGAAAGATGTGGAGAGGCGGCACAATTGAAGCAAGTTCTTCGGAACAATTGCTGTGAAAATATCTGTAGAATAATGCAAGGGATGCAACGTTTCTTCGTATGGATAATGTAGGAAGGTCCTGTGTGATTGCAGGGTTATTGATTAATCTAATAGCTTTATTTTGAATTTTGTCCAACTGCCTCAATGCAACCACTCCACTTCCACTCCACAGAGGTGAACAGTAATCCATCTGAGAACGCACATGACTTTTATATATTACGGCCAACTGCTCGTCAGTGAAGAATTCTCGAACTCTATACAGGAGTCCAAGTTTTTTAGAGGCATTCTTAGCAATGCTTCTAACATAATGTGTCCAGCTCAAGTTAGTAGTTAATGTTACACCGAGAATGTCAATACTAGGGGAAGTGGGAATATTTACATCATTAAAAAATATATGGGAGTCAGTGAGATTCTGTCAGTTAGAAAATTGAATGTACAGTACTTGGTTTTCTGTGCATTAAAGGAAACTAGATTCTTTTTTCCGCATTCATTAATTCTAGAAAGGTCCTGGTTCAGAGAAATTGCAGTGTTTATTTTTGAATTTATAAGATCGGGTTGGGTGAAAGAATTGGTAAATGTGAAGGAACTGTGGAGTGTTGAGTCATCTGTGTAGGAATGTATTGGATTATGAGTGGTAGATATGAGATCATTGATATGAATGAGGAACAGAGTTGGAGCCAAAACTGATCCCTGGGGAACACCAGCATTTATTGAGTGAAATTGAGAATAAAGGCCATCTACCATTACACATATTTTTCTGTTATGAAGATAAGAAGAAATTAATGGAACTAATGATGCAAGGCCGTAGTGTGACATCTTCGACAATAAGGATTGATGCCAGATTCTATCAAATGCCTTTGATATATCCAGTGCTATTGTATGTGTTTCACCATGTTGGTCTGTAGCTTGGTTGATTTGATGCGTAAGAAGGCAAAGAATGTCTGCAGTTGATCGACATCATCTAAAACCATATTGCCTATCACTGATTAATTTATTATTCTCAAGATGCTTAATTATGTGATTATTTAATATAATTTCAAAGACTTTACCAAGAGTGGAAGTTATAGCTATTGGTCTGTAGTTTGATGGATCTGAAGAGGCACCTTGTTTAGGAACTGGATGGATGTTTGCTTCTTTCCAGGATACTGGGAAGCATGAGGTATGAGTACACAGACGGAAAAAATTTGCCAATACAGGAGCGAGCACCAAGGAGCAATATTTAAGTACTATTGGAGGAATTTCATCAGGACCAGGAGCTTTATCTACTGAGAGATTCTGCAAAATAGTTTTGACATGTCTGGTGTGGATCTTAAGTGAGGGAATTTCAGGCGAATTCAAATTAAGTACAGGGACATCTTGATTTATTTCATCTAAGGTTATGTTGGTGGAAAAAATATCCGCAAGAAGGTTAGCTTTACCTCGAGGATCACTTACAAGATTGCCAGTCGGAGATTTTAATGGTGGAATGGATGAAGCAGTAGTGAAGTTGGATTTGAATGAGTTAAGAGTAGACCAAAATATTTTGTTATCATTTGGATTATTTAAAAGTTTATTTGCCTGCTTGTGGAGAAAGTTTGATTTAGGTAGAATTAATACAATTTTGGCATGATTTCTGATGTTTCTAAAGTAATTAAAGGCTTCATGTGTTTTTGATCTTGTGTATGCATTGTAGGCTATTGCTTTTTGTTCAGTTACTCTAGCACAATTATGGTCGAACCATTTAGGTGAATTAGATCTTTTACTGTATTTTTGATAAGGAATAAAAGTTTCCATTACAATTTTTATAAAATCTTGTATGTGGCTCAAGGTGGAGTGTGCATCATTAGAAAAGAAAGAGGTCCAGGGAATATCAATAAAGAAATCTTGAAGACCCTCCCAGTCTGCCCTATCGTATGCCATTTAGTCACCAAAACAGGTTCAGAGTGGGAAGGTGTGGTAGGTGATAGACAGGTGGCCTGTATCAGACAGTGATCAGAAGATCCAAGCGGGGACCTCACTGTAACATCATAATTTTCTGAATTGGTTGTTAAAAATAAGTCCAGTAGGTGGGAATTATGATCATGATTATCTGGTACACGGGTGGGTTGGTTGACTAGTTGAGTGAGATTAAATGAGTCTGCAAATAGCTCACATTCAAGACCAGCATCATCAGTCCTGGCTGAATGAGTGAGCCATTCAACATTATGGACATTAAAATCACCCAACACAGTGATTTCAGAAGAAGCATTTAAGTTGAGGACACTGAGTTGTGAGGACAGAGAATCAAAAAGACTTTGCTCTGGAGGAGTATTTGGGGAACGGTAGATGCAACATATGTATTTAACCCGCTGAGACCCAGCGCCGCACGTGTTGCGTCGGCAGTGTTTGATCACCAACTCCCAGCGACGCATCACGTGCGTCCGACATATAAAAAACACTTACGTGGCTCGTAAGGTAGGAAATGGCGGGATAATAGGAGGGGGAGGTACCGTAGTGTGTGTGGGAGCCGGGCCAGTAGGTGTGAGCGGGCTAAGACAGCCACGCGGCTGGTGGTGGTGGGCTTAGTGGGGATAGTTTACACCCTTAGTTCACCGCCACTTTGAACCTTCATTACTCCAGTCGTATGGGAGCTAGAGGCTTGAGATTTATGTGAGACACTCCTTAGGATGTATGCCGTACAATGCCATACTCAGTTTTTACCCTAGTGCTCCCGGGCGGGTGGTCATGCGGGGGAGACAAACTATTGAAACCCCCCGCCCCCCAAATGACCGAAATGAGTTTTTTTTTATTTTTGTCTTGATTTCTCACCATTCTCTTCCATTTTGGCTCAACAAATTTTTTTGAGGCTCCCCGCCCCCCCCCCCCCAACCCCCCACCCAAAAAAAAAATGTCCGAGGTGATTTTTTTTTTTTTTTTTTTTCATTTCTCATCCTTGTCTTCCATTTTAGCAAAAAAAAAGAAAAAAAAGAAGTGAAAATGGCTTGGGACTGGGGTGAACAAAATATTATAACTAGCCGGGGCTCAACGGGTTAAAGTTACCAGCCGAAATTAATTTGTACTGTATATAGAATAATCAAAATAGGGACAATTGAAACTAGTAACCTCCTCCAGGGCAATTTCAGATTTTGCGAAGCAACATACACCTCCTTTAGGTCTGAAATTTTGGAGCAGTTGATAACCTGGAAAATTAAATCTAGATGTGTCAGATGTGGATGTTACTTGAGTCTCTGTCAAAAAAAGGAGAGTAGGGGATTCTGCTTGAAGAAATTGGTGTACAGAATTGATGTTAGAGTGAAGTCCCCTTATATTGCTAAAGAAAAAGCTGCACCGACGAGCAGCTTTGGGACGTTGCAATGCTCTTGACACAGTCGCATGATGACGACCGGGAGGGCCCTGTGTCGATGACCCAACCCTGCCGGGGGTGGATATCCGAGGGACCACCAGGCTTGCTCTTAACAATTGTACTGCCATGATTTATTAGGTAAATATGTATTTATTAGTGGCCCCTCCATCATTGACGATTATGCCTATTACATAAGGCACCCTCTTCAAACACTCATCCGCCGTAGTTTTGAATCTACCGCGCAGAGCATAAAATATTGAGGAGCCTTCATCATGAGCGCACGCAACCTCACTCATGGTTCAGTCATTATGAAATTGGGTTCTCACTACGAAAAAACTTCGTAACAAATAAAAAACAAAAAGAAAATAAGAATAACTATTCATAAGCTTTCCATATACTCGTGGATGTACTTGTGTGGATCTTTGACCAGACGCTGACTCAGGCGTCATTCTTCCTTCTCTGCTCTGCGCTCAACCTACCCGGACGTGCCTCCCCACGCTCCGCTGGTTCCGCATTTGTTGCGTCCCTAGTGAGTTTTTTCTCATTTGTTTACTCCGGGATGTATCGAGTAAGGTTAGGATATGCGTAGCAGGAGTGTCCTGGGCGGGTTGCTCGCAGTGCAGTGTATTTTGGGTCGTGTGTTTGGGGCATCTATTTCGGGTGTACCCTCGTGGTCCCGTTGTGGACGTGTGAACTTTTTCACGGTTAGCTAGCTTTGTGATGTAGGCGGCTTTCATTACCCGTTATTATTGCTTCCTTTTATCTTTCTAATGAGGTAGCTTTTTGTTCTCTGACGTTCCCAGCGTATTTTTCTTCACTTAGTGAAGTTTTTTCTGGGTCCCGAGTCAGTTCTTCCCTTTGCCGGGAAGTTTTTGCTACAGTGGTGTGTTGACGGTGGTTCCTGTTGTGATATAATTCAGTGCTTTTTGTTTATATTACGACATGTTTACTTTGTATTTCCGTCTGCCTAGGCCTAGCCAGCCTCTCGTAGCTTTGCCACATGTACAAGTGTTATTGATTTATGTTATAAATATGTACTACTGTGTCATGTGTGTCCTGGTTTAGTTGTGTATTGGCTAATTCCACGGACTATATTATGCGTCCTGGATTAGTTGTGTATTGGCTAATTCCACGGACTATTTGTGTATCCTGGGTTAGTTGTGCTTTGGCTAATTCCACGGTCTATTTGGTGCGTTCAGATTGAATCTGAACGGGGTGGGTTGTCTTTTCCGGCGGGTTTTCTCGGTTACACCATGAAAACCCGGCTGGTTGCCGAGTTTTAATCACGCGTGGTTAAAATAGGCTTGTTTTCCCCGGCGAGTGGTGGCCTGAGGCTCTCCAGGACTGCGTCTCTGTGGTGGGGCTTGTGTTCAGGCTTACTGTGTTTCCCGGCGGGATAGCTTTACCCATTTAACTAAGTGTTCATACGGACACTTGTTGAGTTGAGTTTTTCCCGGTTTTTGCAAAGCCAGTAAAACTAGGCTGTTTGTTGATTGGTCTTTCCTCCCCGGCGATCTTTTGCAAAGAAGTGGGGATAGGAATTTTTGGGGTTAACGTTAAAAATTCACACCCGGCGGTTGCACCTTGGGAGGGTGGGATTAATGGATTTGCAAAATTCAGTGTAGTTAACCAGACAATCGAGGGATACGATACGTATCGCCGCCATTCAACATACGGCGATCTAGAACACTTCGGGAGAAGCCAGATCTAGCATTTAAGACAGGCTTCCCAGTTTTTGATCTGCGAGATAATACGGGGGCCGGCGTCTTTTAGGGGTTTTCCAGTAAGAACTTAACAAACGCCAC